>OZ024913.1:12729707-12867207 GCA_964017125.1 Flabesymbios commensalis
GCCGGTATTAGTGAGCAGGCCTACCAACATGGCTGTATACAAGTTTAATTATAATTAACATGATCGATGTATCAGTGTATAACAAAATCATTATCAACTGTAAAAATATGTATTTATTCGCCTAGAAAATAGGTCATATAAAAACATTTAGTACAACTACATAATAGAGCGGGTCAACATACATGTATATATTGGTCAATAAATAGTTAATATGTGGAACACTGTGGAAGCTAATTGTTTCCCATCTCGACAAGATCTGACGACGTGACCTGGCCATCATCGCTGGTATTCATAAATTAGTGTATAAGCATCTGAAGTGCTAAGAATTGTTGTCATCATTTCAAAGAAGATTCGTTTGCGATAAATTGTTAAAATAAGTGAGAAATATTAATTTTACTCTTAATGGAGAATTGGATATGAAATTTTAACTCACTTTAAGTTGTGTCACAAATTCAAGTGAATGAAAATAAATTGTACTCCTCATTCTTCAATTTGTAATTTGATAAATTTTGCACAACTAATGCATAAATCATCTTAAAATCGCTAGTAATGTATCTCAACTAACAGAGTGAGGTTTTTTCAGTCAGCATGCACAGACGTCGACACAATAAAGTTTCAATGGAGGACGACTGTCTGCCTGACATTGAAACGACATTCGGTAGCTATTATTATTGCGAAACACGTTAAAGGTGACAGGAGTCAATTTATCCCTCCATCAAAGTGAGGAGGGAACATTTATCAGGAAACAATTAGGCTGATTTGTGACTTGGAAAATTCCACCAGGATTACATCTTTCTCGTACGAAAAGCGAAAAAGGAAATATATAAGGATGGAACAGTCTCAAAGGGGGGGGGGGTGACACTCCATGAGACTACTACAAGAATATCACTGATCCTTGTCACTTCTGGATCCGTTTTCACTTAATGTTATATAAACCCTAGTTTACTACGCCTAGCGGAAGCTACATGTGCTGCAAATGTGATAGGCGTAGAACATGTGGATTAAATTTAACAAAAACAACCATAATATAATAATATAATAACAACAACTGAACAGATAAAAAAAAACAGATAATAATGGTCACTTGTAACAAAACAAATGATGGTTGTAAAATTATATTATATTATTATTATAATAATATTATTATAACATTATTATAATAAGAACAAATAACAAATTAAAAGAAATCATAGTTATCACAGATAATTGAGCTAACTCAGACAATGGTTATATCCCAAATACTTATCAAAAACATTCATAATTATAATAACAACATATCAGAACAAACAAAACAATGGTTTTGAAAAATAATTATAAATAATTAAACAAATAATAATCATAACAAGGTAACTGAATAATCCAATCAAATTATTATTATAAAAAGGTAACTGATTGATCCAAAAAAATAATGACCATAACAAGGTAACTAATTGATCTAGGCATACTCCTTGATCTAAGCAAATACAGATCATAACAAAGTAACAGAACAAAACAAATAATAATTATATCATTGTAAATGTTTGATCCAAACACAAAATAATCATAACAAGGTAACTATTGATCCCAACAAAAAATGACCATAGCAAGGTAACTGAACAAAACCAATGATAATCATAACATAATTCATACAAAAAAGATCATAACAAGGTAACTGATTGATCCAAGCAAATAAAGATCATAACAAGTAAACTTAACTAAAGCAACAATAATCACAACAAGGTCACTGATTGATTTCAAACAAATTATAACCATAACAAAGTAACTGATTGATCAAAACAAATAATGATTATAACAAGGTAACTGATCGATCAAAACAAATCATGATCAAAACTATGTAACTTATTCAAACAAATAACGAACATAACAAAGTAACTAATTGATCCAAACAAAAAATGAATATAACAAGGTAACTGATTGATCCAAACAAAAAGCAAACATAACAAGGTGACTGATTGATCCAAACAAATAATGACCATAACAAGGTAACTTATTGATCCAAACAAATAATGACCATAACAAGGTAACATATTGATCCAAACAATTAATGATTATAGCAAGGTAACTGATTGATCCAAACAAATAAAGATTATAACAAGGTAACTGATTGATCCAAACAAATAATGACCATAACAAGGTAACATATTGATCCAAACAAATAATGATCATAACAATGTAACTGATAGATTTAAACAAATAATGACCATAACAAGGTAACTGATTGACTCAAACAAATATTGACCATAACAAGCTAACTGATTGATCCGAGCAAATAATGAACATAGCAAGCTAACTGATTGATCCAAGCAAATAATGATCATAACAAGGTAACTAATTGATCCAAAGAAATGATAATCATAACAAGGTAGCTGATTCATCCAAACAGATAAAGATCATAACAAAATAACTGATTGATCCAAACAAATAACGACCATAACAAGGTAAATGATTGGTCCAAACAAATAATAATAATACCAAGGTAACTAATTGATCAAAACAAATAATGACCATACCAAGGTAACATATTGATGCAAACAAATAATGATCATAACAAGGTAACTGATTGATCCAAACAACTAATAATCATAACAAGGTAACTGATTGATCCAAACAAATACATATCATAACAAAGTAACTGATTGATCCAAACAAAAAAATTCATAACAAGGTAACTGATTGATCCAAACAAATAGTAATTATAACAAGGAAACTGTTTGATCCAAACAAATAATGACCATAACAAGGTAACTGATTAGTCCGAACAAATAATAAACATAACAAGGTAACTAATTGATCCAAACAAATAATGACCATAACAAGGTAACATATTGATCCAAACAAGTAATGATCATAACAAGGTAACTGATTGATCCAAACAAATAAAGATTATAACAAGGTAACTGATTGATCCAAACAAATAATGACCATAACAAGGTAGCATATTGGTCCAAACAAATAATGATCATAACAAGGTAACTGATTGATCCAAACAAATAAAGATCATAACAAGGTAACTGATTGATCCAAACAAATAGTAATCATAACAAGGAAACTGATTGATCCAAACAAATAAAGATCATAACAAGGAAACTGTTTGATCCAAACAAATAAAGATCATAACAAGGTAACTGATTGATCCAAACAAATAAAGATCCTCACAAGGTAACTGATTGATCCAAACAAATAGTAATCATAACAAGGAAACTGATTGATCCAAACAAATAAAGATCATAACAAGGTAACTGATTGATCCAAACAAATAGTAATCATAACAAGGAAACTGATTGATCCAAACAAATAATGACCATAACAAAGTAACTGATTGGTCCGAGCAAAAAATAATCATAACAAGGTAACTAATTGATTCAAACAAATAATGACCATAACAAGGTAACATATTGATCCAAACAAATAATGATCATAACAAGGTAACTGATTGATCCAAACAAATAAAGATCATAACAAGGTAACTGATTGATCCAAACAAATAATGACCATAACAAGGTAACATATTGATCCAAACAAATAATGATCATAACAAGGTAACTGATTAATCCAAACAAATAAAGATCATAAAAATGTAACTGATTGATCCAAACAAATAATGATCAGACCAAGGTAACTGATTGATCCAAACAAATAAAGATCATAACAAGGTAACTTATTGTTCCAAACAAATAAAGATCATAATAAAGTAACTGATTGATCCAAACAACTAATAATCATAACAAGGTAACTGATTGATTCAGACAAATACAGATCAGAACAAGATAACTGATTGATCTGAACAAAAAATAATCAAAACAAGGTAACTGATTGATCCAAACAAATAGTAATCATAACAAGGTAGCTGATTGAACCAAACAAATAAAGATCATAACAAGGTAACTGTTTGATCCAATCAGAAAAGATTATAACAATGTAACTGATCGATCCAAACAAATAATAATAATAACAAGGAAACTGATCGATCCAAACAAGTAAAGATCATAACAAAGTAACTGATTGATCCAAGCAAATAATAATCATAACAAGGTAGCTGATTGATTCAACCAAATAATATTCATAACAAGGTAACTGATTAATCCAAACAAATGATAATCATAACAAAGTAACAGATTGATCCAAGCAAATAATAATCATAACAAGGTAACTGATTGATCCAAACAAATAAAGATCATAACAAAGTAACTGATTGATCCAAGCAAATAATAATCATAACAAGGTAACTGATTGATTCAACCAAATAATATTCATAACAAGGTTACTGATTAATCCAAACAAATGATAATCATAACAAAGTAACAGATTGATCCAAACAAATAATAATCATAGCAAGGTAACTGATTGATCCAAAATAATAAAGATCATAAAAAAGTAACTGATTGATATAAACAAATAACAATCATAACAAGGTGACTGATTGGTCCTAACAAATAATAATCATAATAACGTAACTGATTGATCCAAAAAAATAATAATTATAAAAAGATAGCCGATTGATCCAAACAAATAATAATCATACCAAGGTAACTGATTGATCCAAGAAAATGATAATCATAACAAAGTAACTTATTGATTCAAGTAAATTATAATCATAACAAGGTAACTGATTGACCAAAACAAATAAAGATCTTTTCAAAGTAACTGATTGATGCAAACAAATAATAATCACAGCAAGGTGACTGATTGATCCAAACAAATAAAGATCATAACAAAGTAACTGATTGATATAAACGAACAACAATCATAACAAGGTAACTGATTGGTCCAAGCAAATAATGACCATAACAAGGTAGCATATTGATCCAAACAATTAATAATCATAACAAGGTAACTAATTGATCCAAACAAATAATAATCATAGCAAGGTGTAACTGATTGATTCAAACAAATAATGACAATAACAAGGTAGCTGATTGATCCAAACAAAAGAATGACCATAACAAGGTAACTGATTGGTCCAAGCAAATAATGACCATAACAAGGTAACTGATTGGTCCAAACAAATAATAATCATAAAAAGGTAACTTATTGATCCAAACAAATAATGACCATAACAAGGTAACATATTGATCGAAACAAATTATGATCATAACAAGGTAACTGATTGATCTAAACAAATAAAGATCATAACAAAGTAACTGATTGATCCGAGCAACTAATAATCATAACAAGGTAACTGATTGATCCAGACAAATACAGATCAGAACAAGGTAACTGATCGATCCAAACAAAAAATAATCATAACAAGGTAACTGATTGATCCAAACAAATAGTAATCATAACAATGTAACTGATAGATTTAAACAAATAACGAACATTACAAGGTACCTGATTGATTCTAGCAAATAATGACCATAACAAGGTAACTGATTGACTCAAACAAATATTGACCATAACAAGCTAACTGATTGATCCAAGCTAATAATGATCATAGCAAGCTAACTGATTGATCCAAGCAAATAATGACCATAGCAAGCTAACTGATTGATCCAAGCAAATAATGATCATAACAAGGTAACTAATTGATCCAAAGAAATAATAATCATAACAAGGTAACTGATTCATCCAAACAGATAAAGATCATCACAAAATAACTGATTGATCCAAGCAAATAACGACCATAACAAGGTAAATGATTGGTCCAAACAAATAATAATAATACCAAGGTAACTAATTGATCAAAACAAATAATGACCATACCAAGGTAACATATTGATGCAAACAAATAATGATCATAACAAGGTAACTGATTGATCCAAACAACTAATAATCATAACAAGGTAACTGATTGATCCAAACAAATACACATCATAACAAAGTAACTGATTGATCCAAACAAAAAAATTCATAACAAGGTAACTGATTGATCCAAACAAATAGTAATCATAACAAGGAAACTGATTGATCCAAACAAATAATAAACATAACAAGGTAACTAATTGATCCAAACAAATAATGACCATAACAAGGTAACATATTGAACCAAACAAATAATGATCATAACAAGGTAACTGATTAATCCAAACTAATAAAGATCATAACAAGGTAACTGATTGATCCAAACAAATAATGACCATAACAAGGTAACATATTGATCCAAACAAATAATGATCATAACAAGGTAACTGATTGATCCAAACAAATAAAGATCATAACAACGTAACTGATTGAACCAAACAAATAGTAATCATGACGAGAAACTGATTGATCCAAACAAATAAAGATCATAACAAGGAAACTGTTTGATCCAAACAAATAAAGATCATAACAAGGTAACTGATTGATCCAAACAAATAAAGATCATAACAAGGTAACTGATTGATCATAACAAATAGTAATCATAACAAGAAAACTGATTGATCCAAACAAATAAAGATCATAACAAGGTAACTGATTGATCCAAACAAATAGTAATCATAACAAGAAAACTGATTGATCCAAACAAATAATGACCATAACAAGGTAACTGATTGGTCCGAACAAAAAGTAATCATAACAAGGTAACTAATTGATTCAAACAAATAATGACCATAACAAGGTAACATATTGATCCAAACAAATAATGATCATAACAAGGTAACTGATTGATCCAAACAAATAAAGATCATAACAAGGTAACTGATTGATCCAAACAAATAATGACCATAACAAGGTAACATAATGATCCAAACAAATAATGATCATAACAATGTAACTGATCGATCCAAACAATTAATAATAATAACAAGGAAACTGATTGATCCAAACAAGTAAAGATCATAACAAAGTAACTGATTGATCCAAGCAAATAATAATCATAACAAGGTAACTGATTGATTCAACCAAATAATATTCATAACAAGGTAACTGATTAATCCAAGCAAATAATGACCATAACAAGGTAACATATTGATCCGAACAATTAATAATCATAACAAGGTAACTAATTGATCCCAACAAATAATAATCATAACAAGGTGTAACTGATTGATTCAAACAAATAATGACAATAACAAGGTAGCTGATTGATCCAAACAAAAAAATGACCATAACAAGGTAACTGATTGGTCCAAGCAAATAATGACCATAACAAGGTAACTGATTGGTCCGAACAAATAATAATCATAAGAAGGTAACTAATTGATTCAAACAAATAATGACCATAACAAGGTAACATATTGATCGAAACAAATTATGATCATAACAAGGTAACTGATTGATCTAAACAAATAAAGATCATAACAAAGTAACTGATTGATCCGAACAACTAATAATCATAACAAGGTAACTGATTGATCCAGACAAATACAGATCAGAACAAGGTAACTGATCGATCCAAACAAAAAATAATCATAACAAGGTAGCTGATTGATCCAAACAAATAGTAATCATAACAAGGTAATTGATTGATCCAAACAAATAATGACCATAACAAGGTATCTGATTGATCCAAACAAATAATGACCATAACAAGGTAACATATTGATCCAAACAAATAATGATCATAACAAGGTAACTGATTGATCCAAACTAATAAAGATCATAACAAGGTAACTGATTGATCCAAACAAATAATGACCATAACAAGGTAACATATTGATCGAAACAAATAATGATCATAACAAGGTAACTGATTGATCCAAACAAATAAAGATCATAACAACGTAACTGATTGAACCAAACAAATAGTAATCATAACGAGAAACTGATTGATCCAAACAAATAAAGATCATAACAAGGAAACTGTTTGATCCAAACAAATAAAGATCATAACAAGGTAACTGATTGATCCAAACTAATAAAGATCATAACAAGGTAACTGATTGATCCAAACAAATAATGACCATAACAAGGTAACATATTGATCCAAACAAATAATGATCATAACAAGGTAACTGATTGATCCAAACAAATAAAGATCATAACAACGTAACTGATTGAACCAAACAAATAGTAATCATAACGAGAAACTGATTGATCCAAACAAATAAAGATCATAACAAGGAAACTGTTTGATCCAAACAAATAAAGATCATAACAAGGTAACGGATTGATCCAAACAAATAAAGATCATAACAAGGTAACTGATTGATCCTAACAAATAGTAATCATAACAAGGAAACTGATTGATCCAAACAAATAAAGATCATAACAAGGTAACTGATTGATCCAAACAAATAGTAATCATAACAAGAAAACTGATTGATCCAAACAAATAATGACCATAACAAGGTAACTGATTGGTCCGAACAAAAAGTAATCATAACAAGGTAACTAATAGATTCAAACAAATAATGACCATAACAAGGTAACATATTGATCCAAACAAATAATGATCATAACAAGGCAACTGATTGATCCAAACAAATAAAGATCATAACAAGGTAACTGATTGATCCAAACAAATAATGACCGTAACAAGGTAACATATTGATCCAAACAAATAATGATCATAACAAGGTAACTGATCGATCCAAACAATTAATAATAATAACAAGGAAACTGATTGATCCAAACAAGTAAAGATCATAACAAAGTAACTGATTGATCCAAGCAAATAATAATCATAACAAGGTAACTGATTGATTCAACCAAATAATATTCATAACAAGGTAACTGATTAATCCAAGCAAATAATGACCATAACAAGGTAACATATTGATCCAAACAATTAATAATCATAACAAGGTAACTAATTGATCCCAACAAATAATAATCATAACAAGGTGTAACTGATTGATTCAAACAAATAATGACAATAACAAGGTTGCTGATTGATCCAAACAAAAAAATGACCATAACAAGGTAACTGATTGGTCCAAGCAAATAATGACCATAACAAGGTAACTGATTGGTCCGAACAAATAATAATCATAAGAAGGTAACTAATTGATTCAAACAAATAATGACCATAACAAGGTAACATATTGATCGAAACAAATTATGATCATAACAAGGTAACTGATTGATCTAAACAAATAAAGATCATAACAAAGTAACTGATTGATCCGAACAACTAATAATCATAACAAGGTAACTGATTGATCCAGACAAATACAGATCAGAACAAGGTAACTGATCGATCCAAACAAAAAATAATCATAACAAGGTAACTGATTGATCCAAACAAATAGTAATCATAACAAGGTAACTGATTGATCCAAACAAATAATGACAATAACAAAGTATCTGATTGAACCAAACAAATGAAGATCATAACAAGATAACTGATTGATCCAAACAAATAAAGATCATAACAAGGTAACTGATTGATCCAAACAAATAAAGATCAGAACAAGGTAACTGATTGATCCAAACAAATAATAATCATAACAAGGTAACTGATCGATCAAAACAAATAATAATCATAACAAAGTAACTGATTGATCCAAAACAAAAATTATTCACAGCAAGGTACCTGATTGATCCAAACAAATAAAGATCATAACAAAGTAACTGATTGATATAAACAAACAACAATCATAACAATGTAACTGATAGATCCAAACAAATAATAATCATAACAAGGTAACTGATTGATCCAAACAAATAAAGATCATAACAAAATAACTGATTGATCCAAAAAATAATAATCATGACAAGGTAACTAATTGATCCAAACAAATAATAATCATAACAAGGTAACTGATTGATTTAAACAAATAATGACAATAACAAGGTAACTGAGAAATCAAAAAAAAAATGACCATAACAAAGTAACTGATTGGTCCAAGCAAATAATAACCATAACAAGGTAACATATTGATCCAAACAAATAATGATCATAACAAGGTAACTGATTGATCAAACAAATAAAGATCAGAACAAGGTAACTGATTGATCCAAACAAATAAAGATCATAACAAAGTAACTGATTGATCCAAACAACTAATAATCATAACAAGGTAACTGATTGATCCAAACAAATACAGTTCAGAACAAGGTAACTGCTTTATCCAAACAAAAAATAATCAAAACAACGTAACAGATTGATCCAAACAAATAATAATCATAACAAGATAGCTGATTGATCCAAACAGATAATAATCATAACAAGGTAACTGATTGATAAAAAAAAATGATTATCATAACAAAGTAACTGATTGATCCAAGTAAATAACAATTATAACAAGGTAACTGATTGACCAAAGCAAATAAAGATCTTTTCAAAGTAATTGATTGATGCAACAAATAATAATCACAGCAAAGTAACTGATTGATCCAGACAAATAAAGATCATAACAAAGTAACTGATTGATATAAACAAATAACAATCATAACAAGGTGACTGATTGATCCAAACAAATAATAATCATAACAAGGTAACTGCTTGATCCAAACAAATAAAGATCATAACAAAATAACTGATTGATCCAAACAAATAATTGTCATAACAAGGTAACTAATTGATCCAAACAAATAATAATCATAACAAGTTAACTGATTGATGCAAACAAATAACGATCACCACAAAGTAACTGTTTGATCCAAGCAAATAATAATCATAACAAGGTAACTAATTGATCCAAACAAATAAATATCAGAACAAGGTAACTGATTGATCCAAACAAATAAAGATCATAACAAAATAACTGATTGATATCCAAACAAATAATTATCATAACAAAGTAACTAATTGATCCAAACAAATAATAATTATAACAAGGTAACTAATTGATTCAAGCAAATGATAATCATAACAAGATGACTGATTGATCTAAACAAATAATAATCATAACAAGGTAACTGATTGATCCAAACAAATAATAATCATAACAAAGTAACTGGTTGATCCAAACAAATAATGATCATAACAAGGTAACTGATTGATCCAAACAAATAATAATCATAGCAAAGTAAGTGATTCATCCAAAGAAATGAAGATCATAACAAGATAGCTGATTGATTCAAACAAATTACAATCATATTAAGGTAGCTGATTGATCCAAACAAATAAAGATCATAGCAAAGTAACTAATTGATCCAAGCATTCAGAAGGTAACTAACCGTTTAAAAATTAATGATCATGACACTCTTAAATATCTACCCGATCCCAACATTATTCCACACCTTCATTGGTTGATATCTCTGTTTTGTGGGACTCGTCTACTAAGCCGGCATGATCTGAAAAGTGACAAGGAGAGTAAACAGGTAAACATGGTAAATGCATTACTGCCTCTCTTAGACATTTTTCAGATCCCGCCGGATCAGTAGACGAGTCCCACAGACTCTGTCTCTGGACTTGCCAGATCCCACAGTCCCTACCACCTGATAGTGGACCTGATACCATCTACAAGGATCCATGTTATAATGATCCACGTGTTTGCACTCCTTCAGCAGTGTCACCCATCCCTGTATAAGCTTTATAGACACTGCTAATGTTTGGCCTTCATGTGGATAATTGTCCACGCCCCAATAACGGGTCAAGGGTAAATCAGCTCCCACTAAAAGCATGGCGGGAGTTTTCAGAATCTTTCAGATGCTTCCAAAGCTGATAAGTGGACCTGACGATAGTTGCCATTATCCAGAGCTGCTTTTATTATTCCCAGTGACTGACCTGAATAAGAGCTGATGCTCAGTGTACACTTGTTCTCATCTTTAGAGAAGAGAATTGTCCAGTGTAAACTCGTTGTGATCTTCAAAATTGTCCAGTGTACACTCGTTGTGATTTTCAGAGTTGTCCAGTGTACATTTGTTGTGATTTTCAGAGTTGTCCAGTGTACACTGGTTGTGATCTTCATAGTTGTCCAGTGTACACTCGGTGTGATCTTCAGAGTTGTCCATCACGTATGATGGTAGCGGATATAATGTAACAAAGCTGACACCACAAAGTAACACAGCTAAATCGCGAGACGTCTAGCTAATGTTGGCTTAATGTTGGCCCAGCGTCGTAGACGGTGGGCCAACTTTAAACCAACATTGGTTACACGTCTTGTGTTTGCTGGGAAGTCACCACTACACACACTGTCGGCTTGAAGCATCTACCGTATTTAATATAAATAAACGTCATCAACCAGAGCTCTGCTGTTTTTCCAACCCTGTTCCTGGTGAACTTGTCCGGACCCTGCACGAGTTGCATATATCACCAGCTTCGTGATCTCGCAAAGAATTAAAGAAGGCTGGTCCTTACAATTTGCCAAGGATACGTTGTGGGCCCACCCACACCACCACTGCACCAACAAAAAAACACGCTGATTGTCATGTAATTGTTCAGTTGAGCAACACCTTATTCCTATCAATTTTCGTCCTGATTATTATAAACGTCCTTATTAATCTCGTTATCTGGTTCGTTTCGTGGATGTAAGTATAATATATATGTCTATGTCACATAGATTATCTCTAAGTTGAGACTCCGTATCTCGTGGAAGCTTTTCAATCAAGGACATCATCTAGAATTAAAAGATAAATAAAAAAATATTATCTTAAATTTGCATAATTATTATCATACATTTGGATTAAGTTTTGTCACACAATCTGATAATGTACATGCTTCTCTTCGATCTCGAATAACGATATAAAGAAAAAGATGATTTACGTGACAACAAAATACAATTTTCGTCTGTTTCTAATCTATATCTGCATCACACAATGGCAAAATACCATTATCATCGACTCCAGATTTAGTGTCACAAGGGTAGATACCATCGTCCTTTTTGAAAGATCCCTATGAACCTGTTTCTCTCAGGAAGATTTTGCATATATATGCGGGGTTGGCATCATAACCGGGGGCAATACAGCGGGGGGAGTACTGTATTATATAATTATACACAGTCTCAGACCAATGCTAGGGTTTCACATACCCCTGACTAATGAAAGTGTGTATGTCACATGACGAAATCAGTGAATCATGGCCGTCATTCAGTTGTTATTTGGTAACTCTTTAAGCCCTTACGATGCATTGAGGGCGGGGCCCTAGGGTAGTGGTTAGCACCGCTGCCTTTCACGCCAGAGTTCGGGGCTCGGTTCCCGGTCTCGGCGGTTTAAAAAAAAAAAAAAAAAATTGTTCCCCATCCACGTGTGAAAGTCAGTATTGTGGGGAGCCTCCGTGACCGAGAGGTAGCGTGCTCGGCCTCAGACCGCCAGGGCTCGAATTTGGAATCCTGTGTCTGGAGGACAGTGTCATCTCAATCATCTCACCATCCTCAGGAGGTTCTCCTGGCCCAGTTTAGCCTATATGTGCACAAAGGTGGCCTAAAGCCCGATTCATTTCATTTCATTTACGATGCATTAAAACATCATTTTAAATCCCCGAAAACAGACTTTTCCTACAACTAATGGTTTTGAAATAAAAAAACATGAATTTGCTTTACAAATACATGACAATTTTTTTAATAGTTTTCACCCACTTCCAGTGATATTTATCCACTGCAAGTCGAGAATTGCGACAGCAATTCGCGGCTTGTAGTGGATGAAGATGACAATGGTATATTCAGGCTTGAAAGGGTTGAATTAGGGCTTACAACAGCGTACCTGGGCTAACTCAAAACGTGTTGTATGTATCCCAGTGGAACGGAGATGTGAACCCGATACTGGTCTAATGATGGGCCAACGTCTGCGACGCTGACCCAGCATTAACCCAGCATCGGGATAAACCCTCGTGTTTACTGGTTATTTATGTTAGACCATCTTCCCGCTAGCAAGGCTTGGCTTCTCGCGGCCGCAGGCCTGCGGCCTTGAGAAGTCAAGCCTTGCTATCGGGAAGATGTGTTAGACAGAAGCACGTCTGAGCACCGCGAATATATGCCAACTAATTCACAAACACAAATATACTTGTCACAAAAGAGACAATACCATGACCCTATTTTAATCATGGTTGTATCAAGTCAAACTTTTCCAGGTGCATTGGCAGGGTGAGTTGTAAGTTCTACTTTAGTGTAGCAATATTTAAAGAATGTTAAGAAGTTACCAACTGTTAACCCTTTAACCGCCAAATTACTCAATCTGAATTTTCTCCCACTTGAAGTTGTGTCTCGCTGACGCGATCCACAATTTCAAGTGAGTGAAAATTATTCAGATTTGACAAAATGGAGGTCAACTGTTTTCAAATATTGTTGATTTATGTCATATATTATCTTTAACATGTTTAAAAGGTGGTACTTAATGTGCTGATAAAAAAGAAAATCTGACTATATGCGACACCGGCGGTTAAAGGGTTAATGCAGCAGGTAAGCTTAGACTTTGTAACAACCATCAGTAAAACGATAAAGCTGGTCCCTCCAGGTACAAATATAAAAACGCACCGAGAATAATAGATACTGAAAAATTGGTAAACTCACCATTCATCACCGTTCAATGACATCATGTGTCTGCTGTTGTCCACATGGTGAAAACATGGCTGTCCAGATGGGTGACCACAGCACAGTCCACACAGCACCAGAGAAACTTTCTGAGGATGAAAATGTCAGAAGACGGCCCTCCAGACACACTGATCTGCAGTCACACTGAGCCCCATCTGATCTCCAGTCACACTGAACCCCTTCTGTTCATTCCACGTCTCCGTTGGGCTTATAAATATCATATACCCAGCAACGCAAGACGTTGAACCAGCGTCACTGTGATCGTCTGATCAAGTTATTACACGTAGCGAGACGTGGCTGTCACGGCGTAACTGTTAGCGACGCTTTGCGTCCCGAGTGTTGTCAATGTAAATTAACATTCACACCTAAAACTAATTCCACCAGAAGGTCATGCATAGCAGGGATTATAATGATGATTTTTAAATGCGCACAGTCCACAAATAAAAAGTCGTAAAATCACCCTATTCGAATATAAAAGTAGCTGTAGATTAACGAATAAATAATATTAGGTTCTGTGTTTGAAGCGTTATAAGGGTGACTTAACGCCTCAAAGGGTTAATCTACTGGACCGTCCAGGCACAGTGGTTGGCCCAAGGGCGACTCATTGCTAGTCCACCATTTATAACGGTGGCCCAGCATTGATACAACACTGTACAAACACCGGTTTTTGATGTGCATAGTTACACCCCACACCCCGTCAGCCACGTTCAAACGGGTCATCTTCAACATGTTCAATAACGTCCCAGCCTGAACAAACCACGTTGAGCCGACACTGGATTAATATTGGCCCACCGTCCGCGACGCCGGCCCAACATTAAACCAGCATTGTTAGCGTGGTGAGTGAGGTAACCATGTATGCCATACCCCCCCCCCCCCGCTGCTATAAGCGGTGACAATTTGCGCAGGCTGTCGGAACGTTACTTAAAATAGTGCTGAGTTTAAATAATTGTGTTTCGTCTTTAACATTACCCCCTTTTCCACTAAGTTATCTTATTAAAATTTTCACCCACTTAAAGTCGGGGTTAAAATTACTTATATTTGTTTAACTTGAGACCAACAATTAGCAAATCTTGATGTTTAAACACACATTTATAGTTCTCAATATAACAGTGCTTTAATTGGCTGATAAAGCGGGCCATAGCGCTTAAAGGGTTACTAAACTGTAGTAAGCACGAGACGTCTAGCCAAAGTTGTTTTAATGTTGGCCCATCGTCTCCGACGGTGGCCTAATTTTAAAAATAGCAGTGCTTAACCCTTTAACCGCCAAATTATTCAATTTGAATTTTCACCCACTTGAAGCTGTGTCTCGCTGACGCGATCCACAACTTCAAGTGAGTGAAAATTATTCAGATTTGACAAAATGGAGGTCAACTCTTTTCAAATCTTGCTGGTTGATGTCACATTTCATCTTTACCATATTTAAAATGTGGTACTTAATGTGCTAATAAAAAATGAAAAACCGGAATATATGCGGCACCGGCGGTTAAAGGGCTAAACGTCTCGTGTTTACTGCATGGTCTCCGGATGTTTTTCGCTCACTGTGAGCCGTGATTTGTAACTCGTCGCGAATGATAATGTCCTGACTTTATAAAATACACAAGTTTATCTCAAAATTATGAAAGTTTTTCCAGTGATAGATCAATGCGCTTCGTATTTAATGGGTTACAGGCTTTCATGCACCAAGGATGATTAAAGGGTTCCTTATGGACGCTCCACCCCAGCAAGCACGAGATCTTACATCATAGCTGACTTATTGCTGTCACAGACGGTGGGCCAAATTTAAATCGGCATTGACTTGTGTTTGCTGGGCATGAACTCACGATGCATTAAACTTATCTTGGGCTGATGTTGGGCCACCGCCGGCGATTATGGCCCAGTATCACACAAAATATCATATTAATGTATCGTGCTTGCCGGGAGTGAGCTGCACCCCTCTAGTGGACACATGAGATTGCCAAAATTTTGGGTCAATATTGGACCAGCATCGAAAACTATGGTCTAATTTTAAATCAACATTAGCTCTATGTCTTCAGTTTACTGGGCTCCATTGAACCACATGAATTTTTTGTGATAAAAAACTACAGTCTTTGTTGCATTGATATGTTTTAAAGGGACTGGCCCGGGCTAAAATCATAAAAAAAATCGGTGATTTTATTTCGGCTTCTTAATATGACCATATGATGTAAACATGGCCATAGACTAGATCTGCAATTTTTTTTTTAAATTTTTGTGCTGCTCATTTACCAGTTAGGCTAGATATAGAGACGAAATTCCTTATTTCTAATTATTGACAACAATGGCAAAAATAGTAAATGCGGAAATTTCGTCTCTATATCCAGCCTAACTGGTGAATGCGCAGCACAAAAATTATAAAAATTTGCAGTTCTAGTCTATGTTCATGTTTACATCATGTACCCGAAATAAAAAATCACCGATTTTTTTATGATTTCAGCCTGGGCCAGTCCCTTTAAGAAGAGCTCAAATATTATTTATTACCTACATTGTTTCCAATGTGGTGGTCCCACAAATAAATATATAAATAAATCAGAGCAAGTTAATCTACCCACATCCCGCTATTACTTGAACTTCGTTAATAATCTACGTTTCTGAATTATTGTCAATCTAATTTTCAGTACAACATGTACAATAAGGGATAGGTATGTTTTAGATAACGTAAATATTCTTAAGAAAATGTTTAAGTGTTTTCAAGAGTAATTTGAAAATGTTTATCAATCAGTGCAAGCTGTAGTAGTTAGAGCCTCAAAATCCCTAGATAATATTTGCAAATTGGGTCAAATTCATTTAATGATCTGAACAATTTTTAATGATCTAAATTAGCTTTTAACGCCAGGTTTTTGACGAGACACCCTACTAGGGTGTCTCGTCAAAAACCTGGCGTTAAAAGCTTATATTTGCTTGTTCTCACACGGCATAATCAATCACCCCACACTAGATCTAGGCTGCAAAGTCAAACAACAGATGCATCGTATTTTCAAATCTGGTGGCATATGCCACCAGATTTGAAAATACGATGCATCTGGTTTGATATGATGACAAAAACAGCTGATTATCATTGTTACAAAGTGATTAATTATACCGTGTGAATTAACACAGCAGTAACTGCTTCCCTGAAAAGTGAACAGTTACTGTTGTTTGACTTTGCAGCCTAGATCTAGTGCGGGGTGATTGATTATGCCATGTGAGAACAAGCAAACAGCTGTAACTGCTCACTTGAAAACAAGCAGTTACTGCTGTTTGCCTTTGAAGGTTAGTATTGTTGTGGTGTGATTTGTATTGTTTATGTCGCGCTTTGTGATTTATCAGGTGTTCTCACTATTGTGACACTGATATCAACCAATTATCACCTTCACCGACATGTGTGCGGGATTTCAGGCTGAGCAAACAATTAATTGCAATTGTTGTAGCGGTATCATCATGACTCATGATCATTTCATTTGTAGCATGCATTCTGCAACAGCGTGATCATTTCTTATGAGCTTGTTGATTGCAAAGTTTCGCAGTGTTAATTGACTTCGCGGGAAGCTGTGAAGGTTATTTGATTACGGTAACCTTTAATCCAATAGGTTTCTGCATTATTTTCATTCACTGTGCCGCAATTCACACCTCAGAGTGAATGAAAATTACACAACTGTATACAAAAATAACCAAGTGCAAAATATCAAATTGAAACTTCAACGTCATGATTTTAATGATTAGTCTCATTTCTATTAAATACTAGTCTGTATCTAAAAAAAATATGCCAGATCACGTTTATGATGGGCCATTGGAACACGTTATAAAGATCCTGCAATTTTTTCTGCGCAACTATGACCGGATTAATGCCATTCATGCTGCTTTTTTATATCAACCCCAAGCTTGGGACAAATTATTCAGTTGTATCGTTGTCAACAGAGTTTTTTGATTAAGTTGTGACATCGCATATATTCAGATTTATGAATGCGCTGTTTTAATTTATTTTGAATAATGAATTTTCAGCTAATTGTTTTAAAACCAACGGTCATTTTCAGCTTTTTTCTTTACCCCCCCCCCTCAATACCACGAGATGTGAGCGCATTTTAGCAGATTCGAAAAGAAATGGTCAAAAATATATCTCATCATCAAATTTTGAACCAGCTAATATTCGTAGAGAGAGATGGGGAGTGGAAAAACGCCATCGTATATTGACTGGGCCGGAGAATGGTTGATCACCATTCTAAGGGAGATTACTTGACTTTTTTCTGTCTGTCACCTACATCAGTTATTAATTACAGGTTTTTTTTCAGTCACGCGTATAATTTGAGACAAACTGCTCACCAGTTATAGGTGGTGGAATAGTTATCATGTAAGACTACGTCAGATTCAGTGTAGCTCAAAATAGGTAATTCGTCGCCTCGGAGCTTAATGATCCTATCTGACACTCGTCAGAGTGGCAGATAGGATCATTTAGCTCCGAGGCGACGAATTGTTAGTGTGTCCTACACGCTATTTTGAAAAACCAGAGCTAACAACAAGGCAACAAAAAAATGAAATGAATCGGGCTTTAGGCCACCTTTGTGCACATATAGGCTAAACTGGGCCAGGAGAACCTCCTGAGGATGGTGAGATGAATGAGATGACACTTTCCTCCAGACACAGGATTCGAAATTCGAGCCCTGGCGGTCTGAGGCCGAGCACGCTACCTCTCGGTCACGGAGGCTCCCCACAATACTGACTTTCACACGTGGATGGGGAAGAAACATTTTTGTTTCTTTGAAACCGCCGAGACCGGGAACCGAACCCCGAACTCTGGCGTGAAAGGCAGCGGTGCTAACCACTGCCCTAGGGCCCCCGCCCAACAAGGCAACAAGATAGCAACAAGTATGAAAAAGCACATGTTACATGAATAAAGGAAACCTAATTCGGTAAAAAATATTCTAGAGACACCATACGATGAGTGAAATAAAAAAGCAAAAGTATAGATACAATTCGCTTTATTTAACTTTATTAGACCGTGTACAAAATAATATGCAATTATATCACAAAAACAAGATATTGCCACGATTATTTAATTATAAAATATTTATTCTTCATATGTGTAAATATGCAATAACGATAAAGATCCATATTATAACTGATAAAAGGGATGTATAAAATATAAATGTATCAGCAATGTATATACGATAGAACAAAATAAGAATGGATAAATCACAATGTAGCAAAAGTGCTATTAAAAGCATAATAATAATACGATACGATGAGACTATAATATATTTCAGTATTTCTCATAATACATGCAAAAATATTTGTGTCTGAAAATATATTTCTACAAAACAACCATTTTGTGTTGCAGACCTTCAGCCGAATTGGACCGCCCGCCGTCACTCCATATATGGTACTGTTCTCTTCATTGACATCAATTTCATCCACAGAGCAAATATTTCTGTGCGCAATATTTCTTTTGTCGACGTTGTATTATCATTAATTTCACCAGTTGATGTCACCCTAAAATAAACAAAGATAAATATTTACTGTCTGTTTATTGATCAGAAATTTCATTGAATTACAATTTTAATGAACCCTCTCTAAAACATGGAATTATTTAAGAATATACAATATGCGAATATATATTAATTATTTACTAGCAATGTATTTTATAATTATAAGACTAACATTACAAATACAGATATAAGATAAATTAGTTCATCAAAGTAACAAAAAAAAATTTCAAGTAACACAAATTAGTAGTATAAATAAATGAATACATCAATGTGGTAATAAAAAATATAATAATGATTGAAGTAGTTTTTTTAGCGGATAAATGGGTTTTGATTATCACTAACCTCAGATACATCAGTTCCAAGTGTTTTTTTCCGTTCGTGGATCTGTTCCGATGTGTTTTAACCGATCTAATATAACATTACTGCGGATATTACTGACTTTTTTGTGACCACAGGCAACGTTCACTATCTGAGTAGACGTATCAACACTATCAAGATCGTTCTTCGGCCTTCCATATTTTCCAGTGATACGCCACACAAATGTATATATATGTGTGTCTCTACACAATGCTAATTCTCTCTTATTCGGCCTTTGATATATCATCATTTTAGTTCAGGTCTGAACAAGTTGTTACCACTTCTTATGTCTGAACCCTTTGCATGCTGTAGATTCACAAAAATAGTTATTTACCTCGGGAGGCTAATCTACGTTACTGACTCTACCCCTCCCCCTCCCCCCCTCACCCCCGCTATCCGATCCGTAATCCTTTTGGCAGACACGATATTGTAAATCCATTCATCTACAGATGAGCTGTTATATATCAACACCTAACTAACATGCCTAACTATCACTATTTCAAAAAATTAGGCAATAATCTGAGGGGATTAACCCTTTCAGGGTTGGGACCGTCTTTATACGGCAGAATTTGACGTCTGTAGACGTCAGATTCTGACGTATAAAGACGGTCCCAACGCTGAAAAATATAGAATATGTGGCTGTAGACCAGCGAACTAAGCTTAGCTAACCTAGACTTTCATTATGATTTCAAATTGAAAAAAACATTTGGTCTCCATGGTTTATATAAAAATATTTCAGCGCTGTAAGGGTTAATGATATTAACAAACGTTGCTTAACCCTTTAACCGCTGGTCTCCATTATATTCGCTTATCATTTTTAATTAGCGCATTAAATGCCGGTTTTTCGAACATGTTATAGATAAAACGTGACGTCAATCAGCAAGATTTTAAAATCGTTGACCTCCATTTTGTCAAAGGTGACTAATTTTGAAGTGGGTGAAAATTACAATTAAATAATTAATCATCACACAAACGGCTTATCAAATAATTATATGTCTACCCATCTCTATACTTTTTAGATGTTCCAATTATTATAAATATCTTCTTTGAAAATGTTTTATTTGAATTTTTGTAACCCGCTTGAATGTGTAGATAATCATGATAAAGCGACAGGTAATATAGATAAAAAAACAACGTTTGTTTATGTTTGAATGAGGGAAGCCGTTAAATTTATAATTATAAACCAGGCGATTACAGCTGCCGCTATGTTATCATGTATGTTGTTATTATAACAATTACAGCTAATTATTTGTAGAACGTGCAATTATGCATTGATACTTTTCAAGGTGACTAACGTGTAGCTGTTATAACTGATGGGTGACAGAGCGTGACTGAAACAGACATAAGTGACAAAAAGTGAATCAAGAAAACTCAAGCAAGACTACAAAAGGAGTTCTCGAACTCCGAGGCCCGGCTTTAGGCTGTATGAGTGCTTTAGACAAAAATTCGGCTTTTATCTTTTGTAGAGATAACTGTATTGGTTTTATCACCCAATTAAAGGGACTCAATCAGGCCAAAATCTTTAAAAAATCGGTGATTTTATTTTGGCTTCCTAATATGACCATATGTCCATAGACTAGAACTGCAAAAGTTTTTAATTTTTGTGCCGCGCATTCACCAGTTAGGCTAGATACAGAGACGAAGTTCGCGTATTTCTTATTTTGGACATGCATGTCCGAAATAAGAAATCGGGAATTTCGGCTCTATATCTAGCCTAACTGGTGAATGCGCGGCACACAAATTAAAAACTTTTGCAGTTCTAGTCTATGGACATGTTTACATCATATGGTCATATTAATAAGCCAAAATAAAATCAACGATTTTTTGACGATTTTAGCCTGATTGAGTCCCTTTAAGTCACGGTTATTGGGAGCGAAGTGTGTGTTTAAACATCAAAATATGCGCATGTTTGCAATAAAATTGAAGAAATACTAGTAATTTTCAAACACTTGAAGTTGTGGGTCGCGGTAGCGAGACACAGCTTCAAGTGGGTGAAAATTTAAATTATTTAATCTACGTTTCAAGGGTTAAGATGACGCTGGAGACAAAGGGTTAGTTATAACGCTGTGACAGCCACGACGCACAACGTGCATTAACTTGGTCAGATCTGAAGACGAAATACAGGGCCCGCATTCTCGTACAAGTTACGATAAATCGTAGGCTTCTGATTCTTATTGATGTCCATCTAAACCAATCAGAAGCCTACGATTTATCGTTGCTTGAATGATAATACAGACCCAGGATGGTCTCAATTTCGAATACTGTGTCTGGATGACAGTGTCATCTTATTCATATCACACCTCCCTGAGGAGATTCTCCTGGCCCAGTTTAGCCTATATGTGCACAAGAGTGGCCTAAAACCCTATTCACTTCATTTCATTTACAGGCCCAAGATACCAGTATTTACCTCTTCCTTTGCCAACTTCCCCCCCCCCCCCCTCCCGATACAACTACCCCCAGAAACTGACTATTTAAAAAACTGCACAAAATATATGTTGTATACATGGAGGACCCCTGAGGTAGCCACTGGGCAGAAATTAATGAAATGAAGATTATTTCAAGGTCGAATGTCAAGGTCAAATGGTAAAAAAGATCTCCGTTGCACACATGTGGATTTCGTATAAATGCGAATTTGGTAAAGGAAGGTAGGAAGTAATGGAAGGGTTAGCCCTTTCAAGGCTGACTTTTCCATTGTCATCTTCATCCACTACAAGCCGCGAATTGCTGTCGCAATTCTCGCCTTGTGGTGGATAAAGATGACTTGATGAGGGTGACAAAAAAAAGCCAAATATTGGACAGTTGGTAAAACAGTTTCAAGGATCATTTTTCTCTAAAACCCCTTAGTTGTAGGAAAATTTGATCTATTTTCAGGGATGTAAAGTGATACTTTAATGCATCGTGAGGACTTGAAGGTTTTTAACCCTTTCATACCTGTATTTACCATTGTCATCTTCATCCACTACAAGCCGCGAATCACAATTCTCGACTTGTAGTGGATGACGTGATAATAATACGTGGTACATTTTGATGTAAAATCGGGGACATAACAAATCCTGTGTCTGGAGGGCAGTGTCATTAATCTCACCATCCTCAGGATGTGCTCCTGGCCCGCCCAGTTTAGCCTATATCTGCACAAAGGTGGCCTAAAACCCCATGCACTTCACTTCATTTATTAGAGCACATAGTAGAAATGATAAAAAACGATACAATTTGACAATCGCTTAAACCTATTATCAGGTCGTTAATTAATATGCCCGCTGAAGTGCTGAATAATTTTTGTATAAACCACGGAGACCAAAGGGTTGTTTTCAATAATTTGAAATGATCATAAATGTCTCGGTCAGCTCTTTCTGCTTCTTTTGAACACCTATGTTGTGGGTCTACGGTCAATACAAATAATTCTTACAGTGCGGGGATCGACTTTAGACGTCAGACGTCTAAAGTCGATCCCCGCACTGAAAGGGTTAAAGCATTAGAAAATGCATGCATTTTAGTTGTCGAGCTTCACATAGCCATTCATAAAAAACAATCTAGGCTACTTACTGATACAGTATAATAATTGTGTGGGAGTTAATTTATATCACTACACTGCTGTGCAAAACCAAAATCCAGTATCTGCTTAATTAAAAGTGAGCAAATACTGTCGTTTGGCTTTGCAGTGGAGTACTCATAATGTGTTCTATAAAGAGGAGAGTATAATACATACCTATGTCTATCAGTATACTATCTTATGCTAGACGTCGGAGATAACATCCATTGCGTATGTTTTTCTTGACTTTTAGATAATGTACATGGATGACAAACAGCTTTAAAACTAGGTCATGTAAAACAAATATGTGGAACGTGATGCATGATATAAATGAGTGGAAACTACCATATACGTGGATATGATCAATAAATGTTGCAAATGAGCTGACGCGTCATCTGGTGATTACCTTTTGCAATGAGCTGACGCGTCACCTGGTGATCCCTTTCTGCTATTGAACGAATGTTCATAATTAACCAAACTATTAGGATCATTTTTGTTTGTTACAAGTCACTTACATGTTATCAGTGGTTATAGTAGTTATTATTGATTCGTTAACTTGTCAGCTGATTTGGTACGATCATTATTTATTTTGGTCAATCAGAATGTTCAGAAGCTATTTTTGGATCGGTTAACTTATTAATGTATTTAATAAATCATTGTTTTGATATAATTCTTTCCTGGTTTGTTAGTTTGTCAGTGTTGATCATTAGATCACTCAACCTGTCACACTAGTAATTTATATTTGCTATTGAATACATCGCGTTGTTTCGTGTTTTGTTTAAAGCCAGGTTATATCGTTATGATCTTTGTTTGATCATGTCTTTGTTTTGCATCACGATCAATATTTGTTTTAATCAATATCCTTCTCTATTATTATCGTATCATATGATCAGTTATTTAGCTAAGATTGGTATGAATAAATTGTACAAAAAAAAATCGTGTTTAGGTTTATGTCAATTGTAGATATAATGATCATAATTTTAGTGATATACACAATAAGTGACCAAACATGGTAACATTGGCTATATATTATTCATTCAGTCAACTTGTTGATCACGCAATCAAATCAGTGATACTAGATTAATTTCGTTTAAAAATAGATGTAACACTAATATCAGATGATTTCGTGGCCTAAACATTTTGAAATTACCAGAGCTTAACCTTGGGAGTCCAAAGGGTTTTTTCAATTTGAAATCATCATAAATGTCTTAGTCAGCTCTTTCTGCTTTATTTGAATTTATATGTTATAGGTCTACACCAATATACATATCTTTCAGTGCGGGGACCGACTTTAGACATCAAAATCTGGCGTCCTTAGACGGCAGATTCTGGCGTCTAAGTTGGTAGTTGGAAAGTTACAATACCCACTTAATAGTTCTGATTTTTTCTCGTCATATCTAGGTAATGACACGTGCTTACACAAGCCGCATGCTACAAAGGACCAATTAATATAGCACAAGTGGAAAAAAATGTACGTATGCAATGTCATAGATAACGTATCTTCACTGAGTAGTCGCTATGATTTATCATCAATTTTTTTATATTTATTTTACCTATCTGTGAGAATGGTAAAAAAACGAATGTACTAAATTAAAACAATTCCGGCATGGTATTCACAATGGTTAATAGTTTCAATAGGAATAGAAGGGTCAGATAACGGGGGCATACAAATATTCAAGATAAATATTTCCATCTATGCAAGATTTCCAAAGCCTGTTGACGTCTACGTCTCAGAGGTAGAATTGCTACAAACGAATGTGTGTTTAAACATGAAGATTTACAATGTGTGGTCTCAAATTAAACGATTATGAGTATTGAAAAAATGCTCACCCACTTCAAGGTGTAGGTTGCGGTAGCCAGACACAACTGATGAAATGGTGAAAATCCTACAAGTGGGTGAAAATTTAATCAAGATAACTTGGCGAAGAAAGGGTTACGATACTGGACGCCAATTAAGGACAAATTAGGTGCATAATTCACGTCTGTGGCACGTTATTCAAAACAAAATTATATATACCATAATCATATTGACAACATGATAACAATAAGGCTACTTTGTCCAAACACGTTATTTTCTTATCACGTATGATAAATTGATGTAGATGGTCTACAGGTGTAGGCGTACTGCTCTGCAGAGCCAAAAGGCAGTAACTGCTTACTTAATATAGAGACAAACCTTCTGGCTTTGCATGACAGTGTTGGTGGGCCCCTACAATGTCCACAGGTGGTGATAGTGTTCTATCAGTTATTAGCTGATTACTGTATTATAGTATATATCAGTAGAGGTTTTATATGAATAGATTATAGTCACTGTGTGCTGCACGATATAACAGATCTGTCTGGATTTCAGCATGCATACGTGTATATGTGAGTATTGTCTTCATCTGAGTTGAACACAACATAAATTATTGTCTTTACTTAATGTGATTTTTTTATTTTAACACAATCTGTGTAGAACCTAGTGTAAAAGCCTCGTTAACATTATGCGCGGCAAGACGCGACGCCTGTTAAAATGAACTTTGCTATAAACATATTTATTTCAAGAGGTTTTCAAATAGCCAGTAAAAATCGACGAATTTATTTGTTCAAAACAAAATTATGGATGTGAAAACAATAATTCGCCCCCTTGCATATGAAGGGGTGTAACTGCCACTTGACAAAGTGGCAGATACACCCTTTTGTATTCAAAGGGGTGTATCATACATACTTGGTCAACACAATTAAAAAAATTCAATGAAATATATATAATAAAAATAACATTTAGCAAGCGCCCTGGTAAAACAAAAACAATAAAAGAGGCTCGACGCCGATAAAAACCGTCTAGCTAGGCCGATACAAATCTTATTAGCGAGGCTCGACGCCGGTGATAACATTAACGAGGAGGGACATCGGTAAAAACATTTAGTGGTTAACACGATCATCAAAACAATAATTTTATCAGGAAGCCATCTAATCAAACACAATAAATCCTACCATATTATCGGAACACCTGAAGAGATTTTATCCTGGAGAGCAAACCAAGTCTCTTAATAGCCTTTTATTTATAATTATCCACGATGAGGTGATCACGAATGAGAAATGTCTACAGATTTTGTGTAAAAACACTTAAGAAGTATGTCAAATTCTAAATCGACGGGGTTGGACGGCACTGATGTTAACCACCGCAGTGGCTGACTCTATCACTTATATTTGTAACCGCAGCATTGAAACTATATAATTTCCAAAGAAATCGGAAGGGGCAAAAGTGCCACTTATTTTTAAAAAAGGAAAGACAAATAGATGACTGCTTTAACTAGAGAGCCATTTTTAGTTTTGCCAGCTCTCTCCTAAATTTAAAAAACCACGTGTATCTACATGTAATATGTTTATATGACTTACTTCAGGACGACAGGCTACTGCTTAATACACATGCAGTTTGGTTTTCGTAAATATCATTCATGCCAGACTGCACTAATTACACTCACTGATGAGAGCATATATACAATACTATCCAAACTGATAATTTTTTTGTTTTATTACAGTTGGGGCTAAGTAAAGCAATTTGATCTCGTTAACCACACATTAATTGTTATAGGACAGGTTAAAACTTCATCATTGTAGTGATGGTACAATCTGTTGGTTTCAATCATATCTTAAAGACCGGTCGCAACGAGTATGTGTTCACGACACAAACTATCAACTTCAGGATATCACAAGGATCTATTTTAGATCCTCTTTTGTGTTTTTAAATTATATCAATCATATGCCACTATTCATTAAAGGAATTAACACACTGTTATAATGCAGATGACGCTACCATATCAGCACAGCAGCGAGACACAACTATACTACAAGTGAGTGTAAATTTAAACTAGAAGGGTCTAGTTTTTTGTGAACAAAAAACTGGATACTCCAAATACTTCAGCAGCATAACCATGAGGGTTGATAGCTAATAGATGTAGTGTCAACGGATTTTGTAGTTAATGTTATTAAACGGCTCCTGTGGAAAAGTAGAGACTATGTATTTTGATGTGGTGGAACCCGTTTTTTTGTATCTACAGTAACTAAATCGTCTGTAGGCTCAATCAGTTGGGCAACAGTTTTAATATCTTCACACTGAAATGTCACCTTACAACAACTGTCATTCACTACCCTAGCTTGTCTACTCTAAGGTTCTGTATTAAACGGAATTTATAATTTCGTTTTGAAACCACGGCGATGCGCGAAACACATAATGGCTTGTCAACACTAACTGCGGGTCTGGCAGTGCATACATATACATACAACTAGCAGCGAGTACAAGCTGACACCAACCCAATGTCTGTTAAATGTTGGGCCAGCGTCGCCGGTGCTGGCCACACACTCGGCTGCAATTGAGATGTAGATGGGGACACTTAGTGACCGGATATTGAGCCGGATCTGAGATTCATAGTCTTAAAAATGAAAAAATCTTGTCTATGAATCTTGTGGCTGAACCCCAGGCATACCCGGTCACTATAAACACCATCTCAATTGCATGCCAGCGTGGCTGGCCAGTATCCATTCAGTCCTAATCAGTACCTGAGTAGTTCATGCTGGCTGGATTGAGTGCACATAGCATAGCCACCCCAATGTCGTGTAAATGTTGGCCAGCGTCGTACACAATGGTCCGGCATCGGACTAATGCTCGTTGCACATCGCCGGCTATAATGACTATTCCAGCACGATGCTTTGAACCAAAGCTGGGTTAATGTTGGACCGCCGTCTGTGACGCTGGCCCACATTCAGCAGACAAACTGAGCGGACAAAGGTAAACTAACATGTCCCCACGTCTTCAGAGGGGAGACATAATAAGATGACTTGGAAAAAGGGTAAAGGCCTATAATGGACAACCCAGAAAACACGAGACGCTGAAACAATGTTGCTTTAATGTTGGCATAGAATCGGAGACGAGGGGCCAATATTAAATCAACATTGGTTTAGTGTCTCGTGTTTGCTAGGAATAGGTGGAATTATGCGAGTTAATTAAAACAGTTCTTGACACTGTTTTCATACTGTGACTTCTCAATTCCAGGATAAAAAACGCCACCAGAGATAAAAACACAGGACATAGAAACGTGAGTGAAACAGCAATGAGCAGGATGCTGAAGCAGGATAGCAGAAGAGACGGACTCCCCTGAAGGTCCAGGTTAACTACCAAGTGCTATGGGTCAGTAGTTGTATTTAAACAGAAATGCGTCTGCAGTGTACATATAACGATGCTATGCAATTTCATGATATTATCAGTGACTTAATTACAGATATGTTTTGCCCTGGCGAATCACAACTTCTTATTTGTTCAATCACAAATATAATAGATACGAATATTTCTCATGTCTGTCTACTGCTCTTCAACTTGTTGCCTTCTGACTTTGCACATCGGCATACCATATCAAATAACAGTAAATTGCAGTAGTGAATAGTTCTAAATCAGCGAAAATAACAAATTCAACAGACACGAAAATCGTTTTACACCTTTTAAGTTGTAGATCGCGATAGCGAGACAAAAATTGAAATGCTTGAAAAATATATTATTTTTGTCTGGCGCTCAAACTCTTAGGCCTACTGGGAATATTGATCATTTTGATGTTTAAGTTTTTTAATACCATACTGCAAGATGTCACGATGCTGCAAGATTGATACAAGGGGATTTATAAGACGATGGTGTTACATAATAGCAGCACAGCTGGGATGGCTGTTCGTAAAAACATTGTAAGATTATAGTGCACAATAATACACATTAACCCCCATGGCCAGGCGAAATGTGATTTACCATGCCTAACTAATCAATTAAACACCTATTTACATGTACTTCCCACTTCTTCTGTCGACTTTGACCGCCATGTCCATCAACTGGAGCGCCATTTTTTTTAGTAGTATTTAACCCTTCACTCGTCAAGTTGGCTTATTTAGATTTTCACCCATTTGAATTTGTGTCTCGCTACCGCGATCCACAACATAAAGTCGGTGAAAATTATACTCATAATCGTTCAACCCTTACAGTCCGGGGATCGACTTTAGTCGTCAGAACCTGTAGTCGTCTGACGTCTAAATAGTCCGGAGGCTTAAGCCCCATTTATTGGTGAATCGTGCATTTTGTGATACAAGCACGAAATTTGGTACAGAGCTAGAATAGTATATAGTAGTTTATTTCAGGGTGGGACCCCAGCCAAATTTCACCTGTGTCGTCCGTGACAGCCATTTTTCAAAATGGCCGCCATATAATTTTAGAAGTATCATATATTGTTTAATAATCGGGATGGGAACTTAATTTTGGTGTCTAACCCTATGTTTTAAGGTACAAGGATTTCAAATATTGCATTGTTTTTAACATTTCTTGAGTCAGACCTTTTCTTTTGCAGTTTGGTTGCCATTTTTATATAGAAATTCATAGCCATCTTAGCGTCGCAGTTCAATTCCACTATTTATGGTTGCATCAAATGATTTCATACACCAGCCAAACCAGACATAAACCTAAACTTACATTGTATGTCAGTTAATTTGTGATTTTGTTCATTTGATGTATAAACGTTATTAGCCTATATGATTTTTAGCTTCAAATGGCTTTGCGGCAATCACATTTTCGAAATGGGCTCACGATCGAAATATATCTTTTTATCGTATTTAACAGATAGTATTCATGCCGTGATAGTGGATTTCACAAGGTGCTATGCAGGTGTAGGCCTATGTTATAGGTCTATTATTTCAGTATATTAATATAAATTTTGACATCATTATTTTAATAATCGATCTATATAGGCCTTAATAATAATTGAATTTGGAGATATTCCAATTATGTCTAAATTTGACACAAAATGTATTCGCAATTTTTACAACATCTGCAGTTGATAACATAGACCATGATTCCAGCTCAATACCACTAAAACTTCTTTCCATGGGATTTGAATAGCAATGTTTCAACATCCAGATGAGGAAAATATGGGCATTGAGCAAGAACGTTATCTATTTTCGACGTCCAACGGCCAAATTTCCAAACTCCCAAGCTTTTATACATCAGTGCCAGTTGTGGTGGCAAGCAAGAATCCACACGTTCCAAACTAACAAACCTCACTAAGCCGGAGTTTACTTGAACTTTTAAAATAAAATATATGGTGTCAACATGTATGAGATGTTATTAATCGACAATTTAACAAAAAAAGATGAACACGAGGTGGATCATGTATCATGGGCAGTATATTATTATTATTATTATTATTATTGTATTTCTTTAGACGCTTGTATCCAGCTGCATAGCCGATCATAGCGCTTACAGGATAAAAAGTCATGTGTGCTAAAAGTTTCAGTATCTTATTAAAAACAAGGCTAAAAACTTGGGACAATCAGAGTAATCTATATGCAGATTGGAATAGGTGTGTTTTCAATGTCTGTTTAAAAGATTGCAGTGTAGGAATTGTCCTGATGTTCAGTGGCAATTTGTTCCAAAGTTCTGTGGCACGTGTACCAAACGCCTGTTTACCAACAACTTTGGCACAGGAATGAGTGTTAAGTTCATGGCACACCTGTTTTTGACGAAGTCGATTGTCTCGTGTTCTGGTAGTCAGGATAGATGATAGATAGTTTGGAGCTAGTCTATGGATACATTTGTATACTGTCACAATGATCTTATAATTTATTCTCTCTTGAATGGGCAGCCAGTGTAAGCCTTTGCGGATAGGTGTTATATGCATTGCAGCCTTCGAGCGTGTTACGAGCCTTGCTGCACGGTTCTGGAGCCGCTGAAGACGGTCCACATCTTTTGCAGCCAGACCACCTAAGAGTACGTTACAGTAGTCAATATTAGATGTTACGAGTGCAACAACTAATTTGTGGCAAATACCAGCTGTGATGTACTTGCGAATTGATCCTATTCGTCGCAGGTGGTATGATGCAACTTTGATCTTGTGGTTGATGAAGCTAACCATTGTGAGCATTTGATCGAAATGAGCTCCAAGATTTCGAACTGAAACAGCAGGCTTAATGAGTACTATACCAAGCTGAAGGTCGGGTAAGCCATACTTTTTGAGCTGATGGGGACTCATGAGTACAGTCATTTAATTTCAGCTTGAGAGTAGTGAGAAGTTGTTTTAGTTCTCTAAAGCATGCTTGTAGTCGGTAGATAGCACATACTAGATCACCCGGTACATGTGGTCTGTAGAAAAGGTAGATTTGTATATCGTCAGCATACTTATGGTATTTGATGCCATGTTTCTTCAGAATCGCCTCTGTAGCCGCAGAATAGACCGTGAATAGAAAAGGCCCAAGTACAGACCCCTGTGGAACACCGTACTTCAGTTTGTGATCGGCTGATTGACTGTTTCCTACTTTCACAGCGAAACATCTGTCACTTAGGTAGGAGCGGAACCACGTCAATGGGGTGCCCTTTACTCCTAGACGATTGTGTAGTGTGTCTATGAGAATGTTTGCATCGATGGTGTCAAATGCAGCGGACATATCTAGTAAAACTAATAGTGCTGCCTGGTTGGTATCCATTGCATTTGCAATATCGTGCTGAACACGCATCAAACGCTGTTTCTGTACTGTGCAATGGTTTGTATGCTGATTGCAGTTCTTCATGGAGTCCATTCAATGTCAAGTGCTCCGATATTCTTTGTACAGCTATCTTCTCCATCACCTTTGCCGTAAATGGGATACAGGCCTGTAGTTGGCAAGGATGTTAACGTCCAGACCATGCTTTTTCAGAATCGGAGTGACCAGAGCTTTCTTCAGCGGCACAGGTACGATGCCACTTTCAAATGATGTATTGATGAGCCTCGTGAGTGCTGGAATATGTGCTGATGATGTTTTCTTTATAATTTTAGTTGGTAGGGGGTCCAAAGAGCATGTTGTTGATTTACTAGATTTTGGTCAGAGACACATGGGGGAGATTCTGATGTGGTGATGCTGGTATATCATAGCAATGGCATTGGTGATACTAGGAAAACGTCAATTAGTGTTCTGCTGCCATTATTCCCAAATGACTCAAAATCTGCTGGACCAGAGATGGCTCGTGCTGTTACAGAATTTCTTGATGGATTAGACAAAACAAACAAAGATGCAGAGACATATCATCACGAAGATCACCCAGTTATGATTTATAAATAATGACAATTACAACAAATTCAGTTGGACCATGTGAATAATAAAGTTCAATAAATATTTATCTATATCTTTTTTTCTCATTTTAGTTAAGCAATCAACCTTCCTACAACATGTCAATTTTCTGACAAGAACTATGTCACATATCTGGGGAATCCGTTCATGGATACTAGTGGAGATCTACTGGTTCTATGCAATATTGTTGTCTCTACTGTGGTGGACACAATCCAGAAGATCGAAAAACTTGTGTGACACTTTCTTTAAAATACCGCCTGGTCGACTGCATAAGCTCTTGGTGACACAGTTACGATAGCAAATATTCGACTCGTTTGTTCGCGTCAGCATAAAAAAAAATCGCGAGATCAAACTGGACCGTACATTATCGTCTACACTATATATTGAGTTTCTCAAGTGCGGCATGACAGAGTTCTTCTCACACGAGAACCAGCCATGCCCATACTCACTCTCAATTACAGTATGGCTCTATGAGATGCGGGACAAAAAATATATACTTTTATGTATTGAGGACCAAATCGTACAGAGTTCAGTCAACCGATCAGATGTCCAGATGATTATACTTGACGGTTCTGCCATTATCAACATGATCAAGCCGGGAACATATGATTCATTTAACGACTACATCTCAACGATCATGGTATATAACCGTAGTCAGTTCTGTGGTGAGGTGGTTCAAGTTGATATAGTATTTGAAACTTACAGAAAGGCAAGTCTAAAAGCTGGCACTTGACAAAAAAGGGGTAAAGGTACACGGAGGCGCGTCGATGGAAAGAATAAAGTTCCAGGTAATTGGCAGGAGTTTTTGCGTATGTATTATAACAATTCCGAACTCTTCTATCTATCAGCTAACAAGTTGTACATGGAGTGTTCCCAGATTTGGTTATTATCACACATGGTGAGAATGTGCTGTCATCCACACCATGTGATATTGAAGAGTTAATCGGCTGTACACGAGGAGGCAGACACACGGATGTTTGTACATGCCTCACATGCAGTTCAACATGGTCTGAACAAATTCTACTGAGAACTCTGGATACAAATGTTGTGATAATTAGCACAACTAAGGCTCTAAAATTTGATTGTGAGCGTTTGTGGCTAGCCTTTGCAACAGAAAATACATTCCGATACATTGATGCAACAGCCTTTATAATGGACATGGCGCAATCAGATTTTGAAGATTCTACACCTGCTTTGTGCATCCTGGCTGATAAACCTTCTATAGATGATGTAATGAATGTTCTTCCCACTATTGAGAGACTTATGAAAATTATTTACGAGCTGTGAAAGCAGTGTCAATTATGAAAGACAGATGTTGTTCACTCAGAAAGGCAGATAAATAGAAAATATAACACCAACAAGATCTGCCCTGGCACAGCATTTGTTGAAGGTAGGATACATTGCAGGTCATATATAGCTACAATCTACCATTAAAGACTTTGGCTGGAGTTGGGACTCCGAAAGTACACAGTGACAAATACAATGGATGACTCTGCCAACGGCTGATAAAGCATGCCGTGCAATAAAAAAGGAGGATACACCAAAGAATGAAGAGGATTGTGCAAAAATCGGCTTTAGCTTACACAACACTATGCAAATGTCGTGGATGTGATTGATGTATAATTCTTAATGTTGAATGTTATGTATCACTTACATCAACTAGATATGTAAACAAAATATTCGAGTATAGTGTTTTGTTCTTATCTGTAAGTCATAACTGAGCTATTTAAATATAATAAACAATACAATACATGTGACATATCATATGTCACATGTATTGTATTGTTTATTATATTGTATTGTTTATTATATTTATGTCACATATGCAAGAAGTAAGTGCAGCTAATTGTCATCTTTGTCATTTTGTTATCTCTAAATAATCTTGTTCTAATGACTTGCCTGTCCACTATAACCATTTTTAATTTCAATAGATTACTCTGCCAATAGTATTGCTAAATCAGGTTACATATTGTCCTAAATCATTTTTTTTCATTTTACGTGGATGAACTAGAAGGCGTTGATTGTTATCCATTTATACTATATGAATATTCAGTCTAAAACAGTGATTATATTGAAAACTTAATGACCAAAGCCTGATACATTAAAACTGATACCATATTTGAAATCATTGCGCCTGAAGACATAGGTATAGACACCAGAATCAAGTTTATATCTCCCATAGTCAGCGATATACGACACTTCAAAAATTGGTGAGGCGGCCATTTTGAAAAAAATGGCCGCTCCTGCCGCTACAGAAAGAATCTGTTTGGGGTCCTACTTTAAAATAAGTCATTGGTGCTTATACTAGACATGTACCAAATAGCGTACTTGTATCGCAAACTGCCAATTTTAAATAGATGAACTAAGATACGTTGATTTATAAACATGTATACTTATAAAAATACCTATTTTAAGCCTAAAATAGTAATTTTGTAGAAAAATAAATGACCAAAACATGCTAAGTTGAAAGTGATACAATATTTGAAATCCATAAAGCGGCAAACATAGGTATAGACACAAAAATCATGTTTCTATCTTTAATAGTAAGCGATATACGACATCCCGAAAATTGGTAAGGCGGCCATTTTAAAAAATGACAGCTACCGCCGCCACAGGTTAGATCTGTTTGGGGTCCTACTTTAAAATAAGTCATTAATGCTTATACTAGACATGTGCCAAATAGCGTACTTGTATCACAAAATGCCAATTCTACATGGATGAACTAAGAGACGTTGATTTTAAAACCTTGATACTTATAGAAATACCTATTTTAGGCCTAAAATAGTTATTTTGTAGAAAAAAGAAGGACCAAAACATGCTAAGTTGAAAGTGATACAATATTTGAATCCATGGGCCTGCAAACATAGATATAGACACCAAAATCATGTTTCTATTTCTAATAGTAAGCTATATATGACACTGGGATAATTGATACGGCGGCCATTTTGAAAAAATGGCCGCTACCGCCGCCACAGGTAGAATCTGTTTGGGGTCTCACCCTGAAATAAGTCATTGATGGTTATACTATCAGTGTGCCAAATTTCATACTTGTATCACAAAGTGCGCGATTTTTTGCTAAGCCTCTGGACTAAAAGTCGCTCACCGCACTGTAAGAATAAACATGGTTATAAAGGCCGTAGACCCATAACATAGGCATTCAAATGAATCAGAAAAAGCTAAATATAACATTTATGGTGATTTCAAATTGAATAAAAACCCTTTGGTCTCCAAGGTTAACATACACAAATTCAGCGCCTTAAGGGTTAATTTGAAACATTGCAAATCTTGATGTTTAACCCTTTAACCACCGGTACCGATTATATTCGTTTTCTACATTTTTATTAGCATATTGTATATCTGCTTTTAAACAAGTTGAAGATATAAAGTGACATAAATCAGCAATAATTTAAAAATAGTCAACCTGCATTTTGTGAAATCTGAATAATTTTTCACTCACTTGAAGTTGTGGGTCGCGTCAGCGAGACACAACTTCAAGTGGGAGAAAATTCCAATTAAATAATTTGGCGGTTTAGGGTTAAACACTCACTTCATTCAGTGATTAAGCCTGATAATGAAACAGAATAAAAACCGATTATAGTCGTTATTAGCTGTTAAAGGGTTACGCCTAGCTTCACCCAATTATTGCGAGCAATGGATCTGCTCAACCAGCCTTGCCCCAAATAATGTATTAAATGGTCCTGGCATTGTCGATAAATAAAACTCGCTATTGCTCGTTTTGTTTCTGGCACAACACCAGGGTTATGAAATGAAAATGAAATTACTAATAATATTCATTTCTATCTATCTTGTCTGTCTAGGTGACAACTTGAGCTCCACGACAACCAGCTGGAGCTGACGAATTAACGAAACCTGATTTTTAACAAAACTAAGATGGATCTCGGAAGATTTTCAGGTAAATAATTCTAGTGACAATAAAGTCACGCTACAGGGTAATATTTGAACTGAGAGGATGTCCCAAAAAATTAAATGAGATGAATGGGGTTTAGGACACCAGTGCACATGTGGGCTAACTGGGCCAGGAGAACCTCCGGAGGATGTTGAGATAAAAGAGATGGCACTGCCCTCCAGACACAGAATACAAAATTCGAGCCTTGGCGGTCTGAGGCCCAGCACGCTACCTCTCGGTCACGGATGCTCCTCACAATATTTCATCTTGACGAGTGAGCGGGGGAGAACCATTTTTGTTTCTTTGAAACTTGAATGCCAGAGCAGGGTTCGATCTCCGACTTTCCAAGCAGGCAGCTTTAACCATTGCACCAGGGCCCCACCCTCAGAGGATATCCCATGCAGGATGTTAATAATTTGTGCCCACGTCTAAATCATACTTTACCTCCAAATAATCCGGCCAATAAAGCTCTCATAGCCTTGTAGTTTTGGACAAAAAATATTTTCTCTATAATTATTGTGGGATAAGGTCACACCGAGGTCAAATGCAAGATGACTAATGCAAGATGCAAGATGACCTAAGATATGTCATGGTCAAAATAATTGTGTTCACTTTTAGCACTAGAATCAAGTATAATGCCTTTTTTCCACATAATTGTGTGAGATGAATTCAATTTACTAGTTATTTTTTCACCCAAGGTCAAATATCAAGGTCACAGCAAAGTCGAGTCCAATATGTTCGGTATTAGCTTATGTCATAATAAAAATAAAAATGTTCACATTCTCAGCCCTAGTATTAAGTGTAATATACGTACCTCTTTTTCATATGCACTTACACTTTTTTCTTTATTGGCTCATGTCGTATCGGGTGATGGCATTCTAAATTGACGCTAAATGCTTGGATTTTGTGTGATTCAAATTTCAGCATACTTGTTGTTTTCCAATGTATCAACAATGTCATATTGAAATATAAGGCAGAATTAAGCCAACATAGTTAAGCAACCTATCCTAGGTAATTCTAAATGAAATGTAATAATATTGCATGACATATACTACCGAAGAAGTTCAACAACCGAGCCCCCAATCTCCGTTCATCGTCCGCATTATTAGGACAAACATGTTTTTCTAAAGAGCTAATTGAACATGCACAAATTTTGACATTGTTATCAAAGCTTATGGTCAATGTACTAAATTGTCAACTTTAGATAACTTAAGACAACATTATAAGCAAAGCAGCTCGTATAAGTGGTTTAATTAAACGTACATTTGGATGGCATGCATCTTCGCAAACTAAATATATAATGTACTGTTCACTTGTACGTCCATTACTGGAATATTGTACTGTAGTATGGAGTGGCACTAGTCGTAAAAATATAAAAAATATAGAGAAAATTCAGAGGTCAATGACCAGATATGTTTTTAATTATACTGAAGTAGAATATAAAGATCGACTACTAATGACGAACATTCTACCCTTAACTATGCGTCGTGAATATACTGATATTGTTTCCTACTGGAAGTGTTTATACGGTAATTATGATGTTGATGTTACCATCTAATGTACGTCATAATACAAATTACTCTTCTTTTATATCCAATTTAAAGGATCTTATATTGGAAAAAAATAAATACTAGTTTTGTCAGTAGTGATTGCTGTTCATGGTTTTTTAAATGTATGTGTTGTAATTGCCGGTTGTCATAATCATATTATAAGGGGCTGTTGGAAATTGAAAAATATGTTGGGTGGGAACTACTAGAAAGGGCTCCGATGGATTCTGTTTAGCTTCTCTCCCAGGTGTACAAATACTTTTTATATTCCAGTGATATTATTACTTATTATTATGTGCCTCATGTATATAATTTTATGTTATTTGTATATGTTATCAAACTGTTAATAATATTGTATTTTGTACACTGAATAAACTGAATTGAATAATCTAATTTACATAAGATGACCTTCCTCAGATTCTTCGCTGGCTGCTGACCAATGGCTGCAAGGCAACCTGACCAACCTAAGCTCTCCATCACCCACTGAGGAGGAGGAGCATCATGGAATACACCTGGCCTCCTGGAACTTTGATTACGTTGCAGAACCTCTCATGGTTTCACTTTTTATATTCGTGGCTGCCATGCTCAAAATGGGTACGTCAATTACAAATCTGTATTTGAATACTTGATCCCACGCAGAATCCGTGCGATGTGAATTGATGTCAATTAGGCCCCCCATTTAACCTTTATGACGCTGAAATATTTGGTATAAACCATATTTTGTATAAACCTTTTTCCCACTTTTAAATCGTCATCAATGCCTTAGTCTCTCTGCTTCATTTGAATACATAGCTTATGGGTCTACGGTCATTATAAATAATAAATTCTGTTGGTGCGGGGAGCGTTTTATACGTCTAAAGACGGTCGCGGGGTGAAAGGGTTAACCCTTACAGCGCGGGGATCTACTTTAGACGGCTCTACAGATTCAGACGTCTAAAGTCGATCCCCGCACTCGAAATATGTCATTTTTATATTTTAACCCTTTGCCTGCTGATCACGACTATAGTCGTTTTAGCTGATTAAACCACTGTTATTGGGAAAGAAATGAATGTTTAAACATCAAGATTTGCAAATGAGTGGTTCCAAATAAAGAAATATGAATAATTTTCAACCACTTGAGGTTGTGGACAGCGCTATCGAGACACAACAGCAAGTGGTTGAAAATTTAAATAATTTAAGGCTGAATGCTTTATTTCTTTGATGATGTTGTTGATTCAGGTTTTCATTATGCTCACTTCCTATCTTCTGTGGTTCCTGAATCATGGTACGTTGCTATTACCTATTGACTTATACTGATCACATAATTTATCTTTTTTTTTTTTCATTTTTTGTCAGTGTAAACTGAGTAACTATAAATGCAGCTTTTAAACAAACAAATCGAAAACCTACATATACAAAATATATACCAGTGAATATTTCAGTTCAGCGGCAACTATTGCAGCTTTTAAATGACACTGAATACTTTGTATTAACGTTTAGATAAATACATAGTTTGATTGAATACTGTGTGCTCTCTATTCCAGTCTTCTCATTTTGGTTGGAGTTGCGTTTGAAGGTTTTCTGATGTGAGTTTCACTATAGTTTGTCATCGTTTCTCATAGCATAACTAAGTTAATGGAATGTATGTCTGTGGGGTCAAGGCGAGGGTCAGTGATGAAACATAAAATATAATCAGAGATTAATAAAATTACCATTTTCAGCTCGCACCCTTTAGCTCAGATGCAACCATATATTCACAATAGCATTTCACTAGACAACATTATACCCATTTTTGTTGCTTTATATTTTAACAATAATGCAAAACACAAGCTGAAATGCTTAGTTGGTGTGGGTTAGCATCCCCTTGCTATACATTCGTGTTAATAAACATTGGTTTTACCCCATGAAAAATAATCTGGCCCCTGTTTCCTATTATAATATGATTCTTTAATTACATTGGTGGTAATAAAATATTTTGGATTAAATGAATACTATTATTTCTCCTGTAGGATATTCGGTCTACATGACATGTTCAGTCTTGAGCCGAGAACGTTTATGTTGTTCCTCCTGCCGCCGTGAGTATAGTTTATGTAATAACAATTGTTATGTTACAAGTCACATATATCACCCTTACATCATCATCTTCAAGCACGCATTTTAATTTTGAATTAACCCTTTCAGCGCGGGGACCGTCCCCGCACTGAAATAATTAAACTATTTATAATGGCCGTAGATCCATGGATATTCTGATAAATCAAAAAGAGCTAACGAAGACATTTATGATAATTTTAAATTGGTAAAACCCTTTAGTCTCCATGGTTTATACAACAATACGTCAGCGTTGTTAAATAAATACAAAATTAAACATCTATCACTAATAGTTATTTCGATATTTGCCCCGGCTCAGCTATGTCGTAGTGAAAGCTCCGTTGATGTTTTAATAACTGCAATTATATACCTAATTCTGACATTTTTTTATTACAAAATTACAAAGCATAGCCATTACATTATTTAAAATTTAATAGGCCTGTATATTAGTCTGATTATGTGTATAATTTGTAGGATAATTCTTGACGCCGCATACAGTCTGAACGATCGTGTTTTCGCAGAAAATCTCGGTACCATTTTGTTATATGCTGTTGTGGTAAGGACATACGATTGCTTTGATTATTTTCATTATTGGAATGGTTCAATTTAATTTAATAAAGACATGTTTGATGCAAAAATATATTAAATCAGTTTCTATAGTTATGATCTGCGTAATTGCGCTACTATTTTGTAGGGAACGCTGATCAACTTTCTATTGATGGGTAAGTGGATTTTTATTATAATAATATATTTATTATTATAAGTTGTATTATTACAATTCACAATGATAAGCCGACTGCTATATTTTGCTCATCTTAATGATAAAACAACGTAGGTCGTCTCTGAGCTAAACGGTCCTATATTCCACTAATTTGGAGGAGGACACTTCACCTATGATGCAGTGGCTTTCTTTATGTGCTGATATGTATGCATCTTTAAATCATTTGCTCAATCAAAGATATATCTTATAGGGCCTAATGATATACACGTGTGTCGGGGACAGTCAGCCGTATTGTTCCGTCCGCCATCAGTCCTCAGGTGGTACACCAGGTGGTACACCAGTTCTCTTCACTGACATCAATTTCACGTGTGATTTCAAAATAAACGGATGACTTATAAATGCATTCATCACGAAATTACTATAAGTATTATACTATACATACACACGTGGAAATAATTTAGGAATCAGTGCTGTAAACATTGCCGTCACGGATATATTGCACGAAAGTATTAGGGGCTGGATTATTTTTGAAATAAATATTTTGAGACTGCATTTTCATGAATTAAAAAAAAAATTTAGTAAATAATTGTCTGAAGGACGTGCTGTAAATAAATATTTAATGGCCCTAAAAAAAACAGGTTGTCACGCTTCGCTCGACATCATTCAATCACGCTTAAATTTGTTCAGCCTCGTTTCACTCGTCTCTTTAAAGGCCCATACCCGGGCTAAAATCATTAAAAAATCAGTGATTTTATTTTGACTTCTTAATATGACCATATGATGTAAACATGTCCATAGACTAGAACTGCAAAAGTTTTTTAATTTTTGTGCTGCGCATTTACCAGTTAGGCTAGATATAGAGACGAAATTCCCGTATTTCTTATTTTTGACATGGTTGTCAACAATTAGAAATCAGGAAATGACGTCGAATGACATTGAAACCGATGGCGTGTCATCGCAGCACTACGTACGATACTGCGCAAATCACGACTTCCTGTTTTAATGTTCATTATAATGTGTGCGTGTTATTTTTCACAGGCGTTACGCTGTGGGGACTATGCAAAGGTAACGCCATGGGTGTCATCTATGTGTGTGTTATTTTTTACAGGCGTTACGCTGTGGGGACTATGCAAAGGTAACGCCATGGGTGTCATCTATGTGTGTGTTATTTTTACAGGCGTTACGCTGTGGGGCCTATGGCAAAGTAACGCCATGGGTGTCATCTATGTGTGTGTTATTCTCACAGGCGTTACGCTGTGGGGACATGGAGAGGTAACGCCATGGGTGTCATCTATGTGTGTGTTATTTTTTTACAGGCGTTACGCTGTGGGGCCTATGGCAAAGTAACGCCATGGGTGTCATCTATGTGTGTGTTATTCTCACAGGCGTTACGCTGTGGGGACATGGAAAGGTAACGCCATGGGTGTCATCTATGTGTGTGTTATTTTTCACATGCGTTACGCTGTGCGGACTATGGAAAGGTAACGCTATGGGTGTCATCTATGTGTGTGTTATTTTTCACAGGCGTTACGCTGTGGGGACATGGAAAGGTAACGCCATGGGTGTCATCTATGTGTGTGTTATTTTTCACAGGCGTTACGCTGTGGGGACCCTGGAAAGGTAACGCTATGGGCGTCATCTATGTGTGTGTTATTTTTCACAGGCGTTACGCTGTGGGGACATGGAAAGGTAACGCCATGGGTGTCATCTATGTGTGTGTTATTTTTTACAGGCGTTACGCTGTGGGGACTATGGAAAGGTAACGCCATGGGTGTCATCTATGTGTGTGTTATTTTTCACAGGCGTTACGCTGTGGGGACTATGGAAAGGTAACGCTATGGGTGTTATCTGGGTGAATGATGAGCCTTATGAGTTCTCACTGTCAGAAAGCTACCTGTTTGCTTCCTTCATTGTGGCGGTGGATCCAGTAGCCGTAAGTACAACCAGAGATGATGTGTCAGATGGGCATCACGGTGTGCTAACCAGACTAAAGTGTTTCGTCAAGTATTTGAGTACAGAGTTCTGAAGACTACCACTTTACATTCTAAATGAAAGTCAGTTAAATTGAACGGGGAATTAAATAATGATATTTTTTTTTGTTCTGCTGTTACTTCAAATCTGGAAAAAACTAATTTAGCAGTGTGTTGTGGTTCAATAAGTTATCCATCTACTCACAGAATCTGACGTCTGTAGACGTCATATTCCCGGAGATGATGGACCAATATTAGATGAACATTAGCATGATGAGGGTGCGATGTCTTGTGTTTTATACATTTCAATAACAATATTTGCTGACAGGTATTGGCGATTTTTGACGAAGTGGGTGTCAACGCTGTGTTGTATTTTCTGGTGTTTGGTGAATCTTTACTTAATGGTGAGATACACAGATAATATTTGGACCCACTAATTAGCAGCTCAAAAGGTGTTACGCATGTTGCATGCTGTATGGCATGCTAGGTGTGCAAACAGTCTGAAAGAAAAGAGCCATACTATGATAACTGATTTCAAATATGTAGTTTGGATAAATGATTATAATTATAATTTAAATTAGACTTCATAACAATTATTCCAAGTCCAACGATGAATTGGCAATACAAATGAAGGACTTAGAATGTAAAAAAAAATTATTGAAAAACATTGGGCGGAGCAAATTAAAACCATTCATGTTTGACATGTGTAATCTTTTATTGTCTTAAATATAAAAATGTGACACGATAATAATCAGTTCAACCCTTGCGCTGCTGAATTGATTGCTTTTATTTGAAGCTGGAATTGCCGAGCAAGTTTCTAGCTTCGAATAACAGAACGAGACGTAAATTAAATTATGTTTTAAAGTGTAGGCTTTGGGCGAGCACAGGGCAAAAGTACTCGAGTAAAAGTGATTGAAAAAATCATAAGTTCAAGTACTAGTACAAGTACAGGAATCTAACAAGTACTCGAGTACAAGAACAAGTACTCTGAAAAGTTCTCGAGTACAAGTCACTAGTGCTGTGGTTGTAAATTCTACAACTTTTTAAAACTTTTTAGCATATTTAACATACACATTATAGTGTAAAATAGGATGTCTCATGAAGTAAAACCACTCACTGATTCAATGTTTATGTAAATAGTATTTTCGTCATTTTCAAAGTAGGCAACATACACCAAACAAAATATGGAGCATTTAAACCACAAAATATCAAATTAGTAGACGCTCATTCTCGAGATTAATTCAAACAATCACAATTGGGAAGTATTAATTTTAATGTGGCTCTTTGGTATCTCGTTATGACTATTTCAGCGAAGTAAAATAACATCAAATAAAAAAAGGCTGGTTAAAGTTGATTAAGTCAACTTTGCATTCGTTTAAAACATTTGAACAGTTAATGTGAGGTTTTTCCATAATTATTTTTTCTTTGTTGTGTACAGATGCTGTGACTGTTGTACTGAACAACATGATGTCCGTGTTTGTTGAAATGGACGTCATTCCGGCAAGCGAGGTTGGATATTGCCTTTTTTAGATTTGGGATTACTAAGGATATTTTGCCTGAGTTTGTGTCCTATTTAGGGGAAAGAGGGGTGCTGTGTATGGGGAACGGTTCACATTTCTGTACATCAGTCCTAATGAACATGTGCAAGATAGCGTTTCATGTCCTTAGGTTAAGTTCTTTTGTCTTAAACAAGTGTTCAGAAAGAAATAGTCACGGTTATATGTGTGGTTAAGAGCTTAAAGGGTTTTGGTTGTAATAATGTTTGCCCGGCATCGCAGACAATGGCAAAGCATTACATCAGCATTGTGCCAATGTATCGTGTTATCTGGTGTTTCTGGTGCCGGGATGTTAAAGCGTCACTCGTATAATGCAGCAGTAAGAAAACACGGTACAGTCACCCGATGCTGTTTCAATGACGGGCCAGAGTCGAAGACTGTGGGTCAACATTAAAACAGCATTGGTTGAATGCCACGTGTTTGCGCAAAGTATACAACAGACCCGGTGATAGATTAGTGTTGGGCCAGCGTCATTGACGATTGACCGTCATTGAACCAGCAATGGGCTGCAGTGCTGGCCCAACATTAAATCGGAATTTGGTGGCCATAGACCTTCATCCTCTGTGCGATGTACATCGTCGACAGGTATTAAATGCATGTTGGCCAGCACCGGCGATGGTGGTTGAAGGAATACACGTCAAAGATATATTTGAACTTGTCTCCTTGGTTCTTTCCTTAATAACATCCCGGACATTCAGGATTCTGGCCCATGAGGAAGAACAATACACGGATTTTTTGTTTATAACACTCTAACAGACTAAAGCCGGGCCTCAGAGTTTGTGAACTCCTTTTCTAGTGGTTATTAAATTTGCCTTTGTAGTACTGGTTTAATATTGTTTGTGCTCGATAAACTCATTTGTATGCTTTTGAGAAATATTTAATTGCCGCACCGTTTTTTATTAGTATGAGTTACCCATATATGGCATGTTCTGTGGATGCATTACACCCTTAATTTTGCTGATCCTCCTGCTAGCATATAGGGAGGATGGTGGTTTTTTTGGATTAAACATATTATTCATCTGATATTCTATCAGCACAACTTTATCTTCTGCCTCAAGCAAAATATCTATGTCAGCTTTTTTGTGGAGATAAATATTTATTTCAATTACTTAGCAAATGGCGGTGGACTTACCGTGGGGCTCTTTATGCTTAAAAACAAGGGAAACAAAGATGCGAGAAGGGTCACGTCGTTGCGAGGATATACGAGGATGCATTAAAACTGGAGATAGAGGATTTTGAAAGTTTGGGGATTTGAGGATGTAATAATTATTGTAAGTTTGAATGCGAAGGGGAACATAAGAGTAACCTACCATAGCATTGGGGCCTGGTACATTATGCAACCTGGACATTTTATACAAGTAGGATGACACAAAAGTGACGATTTTGAAAAAAAGTGAGGAAAGTCATTTTTTGGAAAAGGTGAGGATTTTGAAAAAAAGAAAGTGAATAATCGTCTCTAAAAAGTGAAGGTTTAACCCACCCATAAAGCCCACCCCCATACATCACACTGGGCAAAAACTCTCCCAGCAAACACGAGACGTTAAACCATTGTTGATTTAATGCTGGCCCAGAGTCGCAGACGATGGGCCAACATTAAATTAACATTGGTTCAACGTCTCGTGTTTGCTCGGCTCTGGATGGGAATGTGACCGTAAATTGATCTGGCCCGCCCAGAATGTAATACACTGACCCACTGAGCATTCTCAAAAGCATTTGCTATTAATAAACACCAGGGGTCCCTGTCGTCTGTTATGTCACCGGCTGCCAATTTATAAAATCGCACAAGCGGTGAGGTAGATCCTGATCAATTTTATATTTATTTATAATTATTTTAAATTATGAAACAAGCACAATATTTACTATATATAGTATTATATTAGTATACATTCAGCCTAGATATTTTTATCTTATTTTCAGAAGCGTCACTGCTAATAACATGAATTGTGTTATTTTACACTGTGTGAGGCCACCATTTTAACAAGTGGTGGGGGTTTTCACACATCTAGACGAGACAGTACAGACAGTGGCTGTGATAGCTCTGAACCTTGGTGGTGATTATTATCTATCTGGGATGATTACCAGTGTCTGAAGTAGAGACACTGGTGACACGAGTTAAATAATGTAATGGGTCACGAATAATAATACTCTGAATAATGGCAGCGTGCAGCCTCCAGGTGCTGGAACGTTTCCAGGCCCACTTAACCCTCAGTTTTCGCAGCATCTGAAAAATTCTTAATATTCCTACCATAGTTTTGGTGGGAGAGGATTTGACCTGGTATTGTCCCGTCCCCAATTATCCAAGTGAAGGTCAAGGAAGAGCAGCGTCTATACAGGAACATGTGATAGTGCTGAAAAAGTGTAAAAAAAACTTGGAATCCCAAACTAGACCGAGTATTGGGGTGGCTTGACCTAATTTTGCAAACCCTCCTATGCTTATTATAATAACCTGACTGGCTGTTTCCGAGTTATATCTGTAATTTTATTGATGACTAATAAACTTTGCTAATAATAAATGACAAGTGGTTTAATCACGGTCTATCCAATTCCCAGAAAACACGACAGGTTTAATCACGGTTTATCCGACCCAGAAAACACGACACGTTGACCCAGTGCTGGACTGATGTTGAACCAGCATCGCAGAGAGTGGACCTACGTTAGTCCAACACTGGGTTGATGAATTATATTTGCTGGCAGCAATTGGAGAGTTTGACCCAGTATTAATCTAGCACTGGGTCAATGTGTCATGTTTGTTATTAATACAACAGATAGTGCTGGCGATACTGTCGTTTTTTACCATCAGTCTGGGAGGACTGGCTATCGGCTTATCTTTTGGCATCTTAACATCTCTTCTCACTAGAGTCACACATCACGCCAGAGGTTGGTTATTACCATATATTTATTGTTAGTATGTCCGACTCTGGGCTAAACATGTAATCGAAGTATCGTAGTACTAATAACAATATCTAAAATATTTAAAATAGTAATATATTTATGAGAGAAAATAATTAATGTGTTCTGAAAACCATAAATTAATTACTGCATGTGAAATATCTGTAACATAGCGATTTGCTAGAAAAAAAATATCAATGCATTAACAAACGATCTTGACAATAGTATTAAAGTAGAATATGTAAAATAATGTAAATGTTTATCCAAAATGTTTAAAATGCAGGCATTCACCATGTTTCTAAGACAAATTGATTAATGTTGTCAATGCATAGAAAACTGAAGTTTTTTAAATTTTCAAAATACAAGTATTTATAAAAAATATATCGATTTAGAAACATGTATGCAACTGTGGTATTATAAGCAATATGTTTTTTTGTTCAACAGTTATAGAACCCCTGACAGTTCTTGTATTGGCAAACCTCGCCTACCTCTGTGCTGAACTTTTCCATTGGTCAGGCATAATCAGGTACTAGTCAGGCGGCATTTGCTTTCTACTTTAAGATTCGTGCCAAAAACAATTTTATTGTTGATTCTGTTAGTTTTTACATTGCTGAAGTGATTTTTGCTTGTTGCAAAGATCGCATAAAATGGGAATTCCAAGATGGCCGCCGTGTAATCATGAAAAGTGACAAATGCTGGTATCTTTGCAACCACCCAAGATTAAACCATGAATCAACCATAAATTTGCTTTTGGCACATAATTTAAGGTAGCCTCAAATTGTTGACAAATGTCGCCTGACTATACTATAGCCCTGTAAACATGATACATAGAACCAATAACATTGTAATGCTAGTCTACCGTCTATGACGGTGGCCCAACAGTAAAAACGACATTGGGTTAACATCTCACCTTGTTGGGAAGTTAAAGTATTCATCTGTTCATAATTATTTATCACTTGACAACAATTTTCAAAATATGAATTGCAATGGCGCTTCCCACCCACAGTGAATAAGTATATTACATTTTAAAAGCATCTTGGAATACAGTAAATGAGATGTGAGCTTAAAACACTTTTTTGATGGGCAGTATCACTTTACCATATGGGTATAAATGGGTCTTGTCTCACTTTAGTGGGAAACTAAGTGTCTGTAAATTTTGACTACATGTAATATTTTAAAATAATAATTTATTTTTGGAGTATCATGAACTGTCTGCCAACAGTTCCTATTCTTTCTCTTTTTTCACGACAGTATTTTAGCCGATAATCTGTTATTTTGTATTTTTTCTCACAGCATGATTGGGTGTGGTCTGCTGCAAGCGATATACTCGTTTCCTAATATATCCAGAAAGTCCTACACTACAGTGAAATACTACACAAAGATGATGAGGTCAGTGTCCATCAATTACAATCTGCTAATAAATGCATATACTCATTCCAGACAGGGCCCAGGACATGTATGTACAGAGAGTGCCGTCTTGAATGAGTGAAGGGTTTCAATGATCATGCTAATGTTCAATTATTTATTTCAAACATTTTTCGTACATATTGATTTAAATAGACAGAGTAAGAACTCATGAATGGAGGTTTTTTATTTCCAGTGTGTCAGTTGTGGTGTTTAAATTTGTGTGCACAGTTAATCTTCACAATGGTATCAAAAGGTCATATCTGCCATTTCACAGTGTCATATCGGACCCTCTAATACCAAAGTGACGCTATTATGACACCGTATAATCCATGTGTATTTTGTGACAGTGCAGTATGTGATGCTATAATCTTCATGTTCCTGGGGGTAGAGCTTCTGTCGTCCAACCATGTGTGGAACACAGGCTTCACATTGTGGGCTCTCTTCTACTGTATTGTCTTCCGCTTCCTATGTGAGTGAAATCATTTTATCCCAGCGTCATTAGAAAATATACGATGATTTGTTCAAATTGTGTGTTTTCCCCATCTTCTTATGCAAGGCTTCTCCCGAGGTCACAGACGAGTATCTGTCTGCGACCTCGAGAGAAGCCGAGCCTTGCGTGGGAAGATCATTTTTCAGGACCCCACTATTCCATTTTCCAGCGAAGACGTTTAATGATGGGTTCCTTCATCCATGATCTCTTGTGTTTTTGTTATAGACACGTTTTTATTCATTACGTTCAACATTCATAACCTAGAGATATAAATATTAAATAATATTTTCCTACGTATTAAATCTATTGAGTTGATTCATCCAATATTGTTTTCATTGTATAGCTAGTTTTAAATAATTAAATCGGACATTCATAATCTAGAGATAAAAAACAAGTATTTGTTCATACTAAAAACGTATGAAATCATTGTATTTTAACGACTTGTGAATTCGACACTTTCTTATTTTTCACACTTCTGTTTTTAGCTGTGTTTGGCTTGACTTTCTTGGCCAACTTCTTCAGGACCCCAAAAGTGAACCCTCAGGAGCAGTTTATTATGGTGAGCCCTTGCAGTACAATGTCTATTATCACGACTGTGGATCATGTTAAAGCTCACGTGGATTATAACAAACATTACGTCGCCTCGGAGCTAAAGGATCCTATCTGCCACTCTGACGAGTGTCAGATAGGATCCTTTAGCTCCGAGGCGACGATTAGTAGAAGCTACTAATATGCCCAGTCATCGAGAAGTGATCAGCGCGTCTCAGACTCGCCAGGTGAAGCACTACTTGAGACTGATCCTATTTGTATCTGTCACAACTGGTACACTTTTAGCACACCTCTACTCAAACGCTGTGGTCACACCTGTACGATAAAGTGCTGAATTGTTTAGCAATCAGCTGAAATTGCTAATTTTCAGTTTCAAATGAATGAAAAACATCACTATTTATGATTGCTGTCGATTCTCGATGTGTTGGTAGAAGACCAACAACCTCGTCAAACTTGTTCTAGTATTGTTCACCACATACATGTATATTGGAAACAGGTGTAATCAACTGTTGTCGAGCCTTAGCTGTAGACTCAAATGATAGTTTGTATTTTCTGGAGTTATAAATGTGTGTATATGTGTATATGTGTGTATATGTGTATATTGCTAGGATATTCCTGTGCGATTAATTGCTTAGGCCGGTTTAGTAGAATCTGTTATCGGGGAGGCTGTGACAATAACCCAGGTTCAGTTTTTTGCTATAACTGGTTCCGTCATCAGTGATCATTGCACATTGAATCTTGAGTACCTGTACGTGTTCTTGGTGTTTCGAGCTGACGTCAGTCTATGCATTTTTTTAGATTGTTTTTAAAATATGTTAAATGTGACTAATATTATTCTTTTCTTCTTTATACATATTCTCACTCATTATGTAATTCTTTTTACATACTCTCACTCATTATGTAATTACTCAGTTTCTACGCTGTGGGAGTGTTATGATTGTGTTTTCCATGTTACCAGTGGTACGGAGGCCTGCGTGGTGCCGTGTGCTTTGCCCTGTGAGACACAATGAGAGCGTTATGATTGTGTTTTCCATGTTACCAGTGGTACGGAGGCCTGCGTGGTGCTGTGTGCTTTGCCCTGTGAGACACAATGAGAGCGTTATGATTGTGTTTTCCATGTTACCAGTGGTACGGAGGCCTGCGTGGTGCTGTGTGCTTTGCCCTGTGAGACACAATGGGAGTGTTATGATTGTGTTTTTCATGTTACCAGTGGTACGGAGGCCTGCGTGGTGCCGTCTGCTGTGGGAGCGTTATGACTGTGTTTTTCATGTTACAGTGGTACGGAGGCCTGTGCGGTGCCGTGTACTTTGCCCTCTGTGACACAATGGGAGTATTATAATTGTGTTTTTCATGTTACCAGTGGTACGGAGGCCTGCGTGGTGCCGTCTGCTGTGGGAGCGTTATGACTGTGTTTTTCATGTTACAGTGGTACGGAGGCCTGTGCGGTGCCGTGTACTTTGCCCTCTGTGACACAATGGGAGTATTATAATTGTGTTTTTCATGTTACCAGTGGTACGGAGGCCTGCGTGGTGCCGTCTGCTTTGCCCTCTGTGACACCACAATGAGAGTGTTATAATTGTGTTTTTCATGTTACCAGTGGTACGGGGGCCTGCGTGGTGCCGTGTGCTTCGCCCTGTGTGACACTATGGGAGATCACTTGGCGCTGAAGGAGATGTTTCTCACCACAACCATGGTCGTCATATGCTTCACCGTGTTCATACAGGTGAATGGTTTTTCTGTAATTATTCAAACCGTATTTCTTCTCATTTTCATTCATCTCGAGGTGGGAATCGCTGTACAGCGATTCCCACCTCGGGATGAATGAAAATGTACTAAATATCCAGGTGTAACTATATCAGCCGGAGGCTCAGAACTGTCATCTTATGATAGATTATACATTTTTTAAATTTATTTTATTTTATTTAATCCCTTACAACGTTGAAATATTTTTATAGAAACCATGGAGCCTAAAGAGTTTCTTTCAATTCAAAATCATCATAAATGTCTTAGTTAGCTCTCTCAGCTTCATAACAAATATTTTAATTCTTTCAGTGCGGGGACAGTCTTTGGACGTCATAATCTGACGTCTACATACGTCAGATTCTGACGTTTAAAGACGGTCCCCGCGCTGAGAGGGTCAAGGTATGTCTTGTGGCCTATATGTTCGACAGATGTACCTAAAGGCTTAAATTGAGTTTAAATGTTGGACGAGTGTTCAGAGGCGTATCCAACGGGTTGCTCAGGGGACTCTAACACCTGTTTTATTTTCTGTGTGATGATTATAGTCTAATTACTTTTCACATATATAAATAAGAACCTTCTTATTGTTAATTCTTGATACACCACTTACCTTCAGTTAAATCTTTAAAGGGATAAACCACTCGCTTCTTGCTGCAATAAGTAATTAGGTTGTGTCTAGTTATCACAACACACAAATTCAGATGAGTGAAACTGTAACTTTGCCAGTGAAGCATTTACATGCTTTATTTTTGTTACAGGGATCGACCATCAAACCCCTGGTGAACTGCTGTAACATCGCCAAGAAGTCCACAGAGCCCACAAGTATGCTGGTGGAATCCACGGACAGAGTGAGCAAAACTAAGCCGTATTTCCACCTGCAGGAAACATTCACCCACTGTTAGCCTAATGTTGCGCCAGCGTCACAGATGGCGGACCAGCATTAAGACAGCATGTGTCAATGACTGGAAATTATTTTAGTCATTTAAATCGTTAATCAAATCCAATATCAAATGCACCAGCGACGTTCCTCCAAACACTACAGTTCGCTAATTTCCAATAGACAATCCCAGCAGACACAAGACGTTGACTCAACGTTGGCTTAACGCTGGTCCACCGTCTACGACGCTGGACCAACGTTAAGCCAACATTGATTCAACGTCATCTATTTGCTGTGTAGACAATGGTTTGATATAGTTGATGTATATGATAGATATAGACAAGTTTGGAATCTCACACTTTACTGAACTCTCTGACGACGATCCATAAATCGGTCGGAATGACCAACTTAGCCCCAGCAAACACGAGACCCTGAACAATTGCTGAACCAATGTTGGGCCAGCATCGTAGATGGTGGACCAACATTGGTCCAATAATTGTTCAGTGTTTGCTGGTTCGGACGTTACTGTATTGATTTGAACTTTTTGGCACAATGAATTGATTTGTTTTCTAAATTCTCTTTAATTTCTAAGACATCTTAACGCAAATGTAGTATAGTACATTTACATTTTGTTTCCCATTTCAGCCACTTGAAGTGTGTCTGGCTATCGCGACCCACAACTTCAAGTGGCTCTAAATGAGGCCTACTTACATAAGTATGTACAATTTGAATGATAATATATACCGGCCTAGCTAATTTAATTCTCCTTTCTTCACATGTTTCTAGGGGAAAAATAAAGAGGATAAATACGGCTATAAACGTGATTACCACATTAACCCTTTGCCTGCTAGTCACGACAAATATTGTCGTTTTTAATCCGTTTTATCAGCCGATTAAGTCACTTTTATTCGGAATTAAAAGACTGTTCAAAGGGACTGGCCCATACTAAAATCATAAAAAAATCGGTGATTTTATTTCGGGTTCTTAATATGACCATATGATGTAAACATGTACATAGACTAGAACTGCAAATTGTTATAATTTTTGTGCTGCGCATTCACCAGTTAGGCTAGATATAGAGACGGAATTCCTGATGTCTAATTATTGACAACCATGTCAAAAATAAGAAATGCGGGAATTTCGTCTCTATATCTAGCCTAACTGGTGAATGCGCAGCACAAAAATTATAAAAAAAATGCAGTTCGAGTCTATGTACATGTTTACATCATATGGTCATATTAAGAACCCGAAATAAAATCACCGATTTTTTGATAATTTTAGCCTGGGCCAGTCCCTTTAAACATCAACATTTGTAAATAGTTGTTCTCAAATTTAGCAAATATGAGTAATTCTCAACCACTTGAGGTTGTAGATCGCGTTAGCGAGACACAATTTCAAGTGGTTGAAAAATAAAATAAAAAAACTTTTTAAAATCTCACGATGCATCCAAGTATCATTTTGCATCTCTGAAGAATGACAAGCTAGGGGAGATAACAACGCTATTTATTCTTCATTTGACTCCCACTTCAAGTCATCTTTGCCTACTACAAGTCGGGAATTGCGACAGCAATTCTCGACTTGTAGTGGATGATGATGGCAATGGTAAATCAGGGCTGAACGGAGGCCAAAGGGTTTAATTATGTGACTTTTCTATTATCATAGCTGATTCATCACGTTATGACAGGAGTGGAGTGTATTACTGAAACCTATGGCTCCAATAGGTTTAGAGTGAGTATTATAATATGTGATGTGCAAAGTCAAACAGCAGTAACTGCCCATTTTTTAAGTAAGCAGCTACTGATGTCTGCATTTACATTGAACAATCATGAATATGTTTTATTGAGATAAATCCTACTAATTTACGTCAAATTAAAAAACATACATAATTAATAATTGTAAATATTATTCTAATTAAAAGTTGGCATATCTGTATACACATCCGTATCAAATAATTATAATTTATCAAGAATGAAATTTGTGAACGCCATGCTCATATTAAAGTGTCCCTATAAGCAGAGCTAAGGTGCACTGCTCGGCTCCACAAAGCAGTAACTGTTTAGCTTTGTAGCCTTTTAGCTTTGTACCGACTCCCACCAATATTCGATACCGACCAAACGACCAATTTATGCTAATAGTCAATAAAACTTTTAAAATTAATAAAGTAATAGAATAATTAAGATTACGTCGTAATTAATTTGTTTTCACAGAATATTTGTTTTCTTAGAATTGGCTGAACAAGGCAGACGCGCATTATCTCAGACCGTGTCTACAAAAAGACGCACTCACACATGACCAGCAAATCCTGGAGGTGTATTGCAAAGTTGCTCTCAAGTTAGCACTAGTTTTTTTCTTTTGATTTCTTCATCATCAGTAACGGGTAATGTGTCTACAAGTCAAGAAAACATTTTTCCCTGACTTGTAGACACATTGCCAACTTATTAAGATAATTCTAGTAATAATATTTTTGACCCGTCACACCAAATGGAATACGAGGTCAATATTTGTTTAATTGGAATGTTTTTTTTTAAATTTCATGGCTCTGCTCTTCCTCTTTTATAACCTAAAAATAATAATCTTTGATTTGATGGGTTTTTAACTTTTAAATTTTAATTGTGTAACCATTTAAATGTAAATGTATATGACATCAATGATAATTGTAACAAGGCATGTTTGGTCACATTTGTTTGTTTTGCGAATCTTTGTGACTGAAAGAGTGGATTTGTGATATGCTGTATTTCTACATATTTAGAGAATACGAGAAAACCATCCACGAACAACACCTGGCTGGAACGTTTGGCCGTCCTCTAAGAGACATGAGGTATTGTTACTGCTCTCATGATAAATCGTTGCACATCTACACGTACACGACGTTGTTGCGACGTTGCATCAACGTCAATGACGTTGATTCAACGTCGTGTTCTCAGTAGGTAGTATACTCTCTGGGAAAGGCCACCGGTAGTAACTGTTTACTTCAAGTAGTCAGTATTTTAATGTCCTTTGAAATTAAATGTTGCAAATATAATAGAAGCTAGGAATCCCGCACATCACGTAGCTTGAACTCCGGTGTGAGAAATGCGTCTCCTCCATTCAGCAGCGGAAATTCTCTCTTACTCAGCTGAATTTACTGAGTATATTGTATACCAGGGCAAAAGAAAACATTAATATCAATTGCCCGATATGAAAAGATGTTCCAAACTGTGCTGAAATATCACAACATACGAATAAGAGACTCATTTCTAGGTTTTCTCAGGCCAGTTTTCGACCTAAAAAGATTTAACTCCCTGTAATTTGAATTCTCTGATGGTGGCCACTTAAGTAGAAAGTGGCCGCTGTAAGGGAGTTCAAACCACCACAGTTCCTAACTTGAGCTATACTTATTTTGTTTTACCATAAATTAGCATACTGTGTTTATAAGCAGTAACTGTTTACTTTTCAATTGATCAGTTAACACGTTAAGGCGTTGCGTTGAAGCATACCGCTTCATATTATCACACAGTGCAAATAATTTATAATTTTAAAACTCTTATTCACGTCATAATTTTGAATTTAAATATTTTGTCAAAAATGTAATTACGTTAAGGGTCAAATGAATCATAATATGTTATACACCTATATTCTATGCAACATGTATAATAATCTGAATACATTTGCTTTATGAATTCAATGACCCTGCTAGTTTGGCTGAAAGAATGATTGATATTTTCCCTTATTTTTGTGTTTTAATATTTAATCCAGAATGGTATAATCAACCTTGTTGATGACGTTTTAGTTGTTTTTCTTTGGGCATATTTCCTCACACCATGGTTTACAATGGTAGATGAGTCTGTCAGAGGTAATCCCTGTAAATCAGTGCAATTACCCTTCCACAGATCCATCGATCACTCCTTTCACAATTCAATCAAGTCAGTGTGAAAAATCGGACATTTTTTGTACGCATGACAATTTTTTATGTCAGCTATTTTGAATAATTAATTAGGTCATGTGACATATAGCACGCCACCATTGGCTTGAACGTGAAAGCCAACAACGGTTCTGAACATATTTATATTATTTTATCATAGATATCAAAGTGATCATAATTCACACCGCACGTCCGTGTGATTTCAAATTTGCGTATTTGTGATTTACTTGGTCCTGAAAGTATAACTATATTTAAACACCAATATTTCTTTCTAGGTTAATTAGAAACTGAGATAATGAGACATGTTTTTTTCTGTCGGCCTTTTGAAGAATGCCCCCCATTAAGGCAAATATCAAATTTTGAATTGCCACATAGCTAAAATTTACCGTCATGGTATGCTCTTCTAGCATGCTCAATTTCGTGCTTTTATGATTGAATAAATGGTTTTACCAACCAGCCTACCAGTACTAACAGAAACATTTAAAAAACAAATTATAAACAAACCATGTTTTCCTTTACACCATGGTATGCACATGTATATTAAGCATGTATATAAAATTTGATATAAAATTACGCATGCATACATAACCTAATAGCACTAAATATAAACATTTAACTTACTTACACAGCAAATGGTACCAGACTATAGAAGACGAAGAATTACCTGACCCATCGGATGTACCCCCTGGTACCCCCACGGTCATTACAGCGGATACACCTCATACATCAGGTACATATGAATCACTCCGGAATGCTCATAGCCAGGAAGCCGTGAGTTAACTATTGAGCTTTTTTTAATTAAAGTTAACCAACAAGATGAACGTCATAATAGGGTTTTCACAACAATATATCTAGTTCATAAACAGTTGGGCCGTTTTTGATGATTTTTTCGCATCGGTTAAAATAATATAAAATACCTCCAAGGTCAATTTCAAGGTCATTTTGTCATATGATTTTTAACAAATTAACAATCCTAAACTAACACTCCCGTATATACATGTACATATATATAATTTCTATGACAAATAAGTCTGTAATGACTTTGTTTCTGTGAATAAATATATGTCTGTCTGGTCAACTTAACGATTAAAGTCATTCTTTACCATTTTTTTGGTATTAATCACAAAAAATGTTGTTTTGAGCTGATCATATTGATATTAGTATACTTTGCTCGAACTAGTGATATATTGTCAATATAGGACATGTGTTTTAATATATTTTTTTAGATTAAGGTCGATGTGGTGATCATTTGAAACCCCAAAATGCCCACATGATTTAATTAGGTTTGTATTCATTATTTGGATGACACCCGATCAATATCTTATTAGTCACATACAGGATATACCACCCATTCACGAATATGCTCAACTTATTACTTATGATATGTAATATGTATCCCTTTTAACCCTAGCTTGCAGACATTGTCAAGTCAAGTCTTTGACATTTAAGATATATACAGTATCTATCTTTATTGAGGATTCATCTGTTTAACATGTTCAAGTCAAATTTCTAAAGGCCAAAATTTTGCGAGTTTTTGACTGATCGAGCTTTAGTGCGCCAACCACCTGATGTTTCTATAAACAATCAAGATTGGAGATCTGAATTAAGATTCATATAACGGAATTGCGCTATATTGAGTTGTTCTCCATTAATTTTAGGGTTTTTTTTGCAATTTTTTTTTTCTTTCATAGCACTTTTAATGCGATATACCCGTCTATGCCTATCTGTTTTTATTTCAATGAAATGACCTCGAAGTTGACATTGAAAGGACTCGGGGCTATGTTTAATGACACGGGCAACTATATCAACCAAGTTAAGGTTGGTTTAAACATATTTATTTGTTTAAGTTAAGGTTCAGCCTACATATCAATTTTTGCTACCTTGCTATCACCCAGTGATGAATTGATGCTGTACCAATATAATCCAAGACTATATCAAATAAAACTAAATATGGTGATAACTCAAGAGTTACACATTTACTTCCCTAACCCTTAAAGCGCTGAAATACTTTTATATAAACCAGTGAGACCAACGCCTTTCCTATATGAAATCATCATAAGCAAGATAAGTGTCTTAGTTAACTCCTTCCGCTTCATCTCCGGCCATTACACAATTTAGGATTTTTTCAGTGCGGGGACTGTCATAATGTGACGTCTGAAAACGTCAGATTCTGAACTCTAAAGACAGTTCCCACTTAAGGGTTTAGAACTAAAGAAGTGTCCTCTGTGTCACTCGAATGAGTTTCGAACATGCCATTTTAGCTCTGAGCGGACGATTTCATGTCCATCATTAATTTAATTTCACACGTAATTTTTTTACAGGGTCACGTGTGTCGGTCCACGTGGTCCAAGTAGAAGACGAGACTACGGAACCACAGAAACTTGGCAAGCTTAGACGTAGATTCAGGCGCAAGAGTCAGAACAAAAAACGTGAGTATGTATATCATCGCATTCAGCTGTAATTCAATAATATTGTTGATCAGCTGGAGTGAAGTAAGAACATATAAGGTTGACTAGGCAACATTACCGTTGAATAAGAGGGCCTATATGCTGTACCGAAATCAAAACTAAACTATAATCACGAATGACCTAATAACTCTAATTTTATAGAATTAGAACTATACAATAAAATCTTCATGCCCTGTCGATATGCTTAAAGGTGATCTATCACCCCTTATATAGTATGAGTAATTTTGTAACAAATAAATCAAAGTTGCCACAAGATGGGGCACAAGTGTTTCCTTATATGGGGTGATTGGCTATCATGTGACCCTCTGAGAGGGTCACATGATAGCCTATCACCCCCATATATGGAGTGATTGGATATCATGTGACCCTCTGAGAGGGTCACATGATAGCCGATCACCCCGCATAAGGACATCATTATTCATACCATATAAGGGGTGATAGATCACCTTTAATGTCTGATGCTGATCTTAATTCCAGGTTCAAAAGAAGACATGGGTCCCCCCACAGCCAAGACGGTCAGGGACATAATGCGCAACTCCATCACATCGTCCGTGAGTATATTACATCTCAGCTGTACTGGCAATGCGGAGTCGTGTCACGGCGTGACTGAGTCGTGTAGTCATTGTTTTACAGTATACAATTGCCAATCTGATATCGGTGTAAAGCCAACCAGCAAGCATGAGACGTTGGGCCAGCGTCTCAACGTTGGGCCAACGTCTCGGCAATGCTGCTTTGATCTCTTGGCAATGCTGCTTTGATATTGGGCCAGCATCTCCGATGCCTGTCCAGCATTGAGGTTAGCATTGGTTCGCCGGTAATGTAGACATATTAAAAGATTCCTGAATTTTAGTGAAATCATAAAATAAAGTATGGAAATGTCTCGACTTTGAACGTTTACTTAATCTCCTCGTCCAGGCCGATATATAAACCAATGATCAACTTAAAGTACATTTATTTCTACAATTCAGGTGATACATCACACTTTTGACCGTAATTTAACAAACGATGACGACATATTTATCTCTACATTTCAGGTGATACATCACACTTTTGACCGTAATTTAACACACGACGACGACACGGACCTGATGCATCACCTGCAGCGATTCAGAGTGCTGAGGCAGCAGCTGCCCGACAGATCCAACGCCCTGCTGCGGAGTCTGTCCGTGCCCTCCGAGGGCCACAGGTCGCGTCCCGTCACCGTGGCAGGGCCGCCTCAGCGCCAGAGCGCCATAGAGGGTGAGTTTCTGTTGCCAGCAGACGGCAGCAAGGAGTCCGCCAAATGGAAGAGGTCCACGGTGGCCGGAGCTGATCTGAGTCACGAGGCGAGCAGGACTCCTCAGGGTGATCCCGATGGACGAAATCAAGCTCAGTTACTGCGAATTCACAGCGCCGGTGATGCCAAGTACGCCGATACCGTGGTTTGAAGAAAATATGCCACTTCCTATCCTGAGGCGGCGCATTGTCCAGTAAACAGAAAACATTTTGTATGATATTTGTACTACGTTGGATCAACGTCGGAGACGTTGGGCCGACGTTGTACAAATGTTATACAAATATTTTGTGTTTGCTGGGTAGACTGCTACTGGGGACATCGCAGTGCTGAGTTGGCGCCATGCTGATATCAGGATTTGAAAGATTAATTGTATGCTACATCGGAGTGTCGTAAAGGCGCCATGCCTAGACCACCAGGGTTTGCCCAGTATAAACATAAAACATTTGTATAACATTCGTTCAAGGTTGGAGAAACGTCGAAGACGTTGGGCCGACGTTGTACAAATGCTATACAAATGTTTTGTGTTTGCTGGGCTTTGGTTGAATTATGCTACATCGGAGCATAGTATGCTGATTCCCGTTAAAATAGAATAGATATAATACAAGTTATGAATCTGACACTAGGTAGCTTGTACTCACTGATGGCGGACACATTCAAAATGGCCGCCATCAGAGAGTTTAAGCAACCCGAGCGTCCCGAGCGTGGGATTCCTAACTTGTATTACATCTATCTCATATCAATATAAAATATAGCATGATGTGTGGGCATCAGAGTGCTGAGGTAGTGCCATGCTGATATGATGATCTGAAGGATATGATAGTGCGATATGACAGTGCCAAGACGGCACCGTGGTTTGAAAACATCACAGTATTGGGATGGATCCATATATGACACTTTATTGCTGTGAAGAAATTATAAGACATCACAGTGCCGAGAGGGAACCAGATGCTGATATCATGTTAAAAAAATGATTCCAAATTCTCACACGCTGCACAGTGATTTTCACTATGAGACGTATATCGGTATCAGCCCATATCGCACTCTAGCAGTAGGCCTAGTTTGAACTGCAATATATGGCAGTCATGTCAAATGTGACTTGATCGTGAGAGAACATACTAAGGTTGCTCATTTTTCGTACGATATGGGAAAATATAGAATGAATAAAGTGTTCGCCTGAAGGCTCACACCTTATTCATTGGACGAGTGCTGTATTTTCCCATATCGCACTCAAATGAACATATCTTACTGTGCTGAGAAGGCTTCATTACAAGAAACAATGAGCATGAGCATATTTATTGCTAAACTAAACGCTACTTCCCCTTAAGATTAAAGTGAAATATCTACAGATGTATCCCTTTAACCTTAATGGAACTCGAAGTATAGAGCTAATACATGTAGTACATACAATAGCAAATATATCTACACGTAAATATGTAAATAATATAGATTTTGAATGTAGACGTTTCTTCTCCACACACGGAAAACTAAATAATGTGATACCATTCTGTCGTGGAATGGAAAACAGTGACTAATTACCTTTCAAGTAGCCAGTTACTGCTGTTTGATTTTATATTTTTGTGTTGAAAAGGGTCCGTAATATTTAGCTATACCGGTAGTTTATTGTTTATACTAGATAATCTTCGCCCACCTATGTTCGATCCTCTAGGCCATACGCCAATCGTGGCCTACGTGATGATAATCACATATGCCCCCTTTTCGTATTTGAACGGCCCGCTGTACAGGCATGTACCCTAGTGGAGAAGATTTAAGGCCCTTATAAGGGGCATCATCAGGTTAATTAAAATGTCCATTGACCACACAAGCTGCTAGAAATAAAAAATGGTGAGAAAAGAATGCCGAGTAGGTAATTAGCCTGCTCCTCACAAAGTGAGAACTGATTTTATATTCGGATTTATTTTCCAAGTGGAACAGCATGCATGTCCACAGCTCACAGAGACACTGCCCAGCAAACACAATCATTTGTATAACCATTGTGCAACATTGTACAAATGTAATAAATTGTAATAAATATTACTGTTTACTGGGAGTACACTGTTGTATACTGCCTCTTCTGGGATAGTGTCTAGTCTAATGTTTGTTTGAATGAAAGAAAGAAAGAAAGAAAGAAAGAAAGAAAGAAAGAAAGAAAGAAAGAAAGAAAGAAAGAAAGAAAGAAAGAAAGAAAGAAAGAAAGAAAGAAAGAAAGAAAGAAAGAAAGAAAGAAAGAAGAAAGAAAGAAAGAAAGAAAGAAAGAAAGAAAGAAAGAAAGAAAGAAAGAAAGAAAGAAAGAAAGAAAGAAAGAAAGAGAGAAAGAAAGAAAGAAAGAAAGAAGAAAAAAAGAAAAAAAGAAAGAATGAATAAATGAATGAATGAATGAATGAATGAATGAATGAATGAAAGAAATGAATGAATGAATGAATGAATGAATGAATGAATGAATGAATGAATGAATGAATGAAGGAATGAATGAATGAATGAATGAATGAATGAATGAATGAATGAATGAATGAATGAATGAATGAATGAATGAATGAATGAATGAATGAATGATGAATGAATGAATGAATGAATGGATGCATGCATGGATGAATTAGTTAATTAATGAATGAATGGATGAATGAATGAATGAATGAATGAATGAATGAATGAATGAATGAATGAATGAATGAATGAATGAATGAATGAATGAATGAATGAATGAATGAATGAATGAATGAATGGATGAATGAATGAATGAATGAATGAATGAATTTATTATCAATTACGAGACTGAGCCAACTTTAAAATAACATTGTATCCAATTATCGTGATGGCTATGTTGCCTTTGTCTCGGTATTCCCCTCGGTTTCACATATATGATGCTATCATGTTTATGAATTATATTTTTGGTATGTTTGATAAGCCGTTATTTATTGACGCGATAGACGCAATAAAAATGTTGATGTACACCCACACTACAGACTATGCAAAAGTTATATGAACTTTTTGTTTTACAGTTTTGCAAAATCACGAAGTAATGTTTCAGATCCAGAGAAAAAAGGGAATATGATAAAGGAGGTTATGTCAGGAGGAGTGGTAGTGCAATGTTAGACCACATTTCTATTGCGCAATGGCAAGCTAGGCAGTATCTGCTTACTTTTGGCTTAGCATGGCAGAATTCGTCCCCTCGGATATGAAAGGGTGTATCTGCGCTTTGAAAAGTGGCAGATACACCCTTCTATATCCAAGGGGACGTTATGTTTTATGTGATCTAAGTATTATAGTACTTCCATCATCTTTACAAAAAATCTTTAATTGTAATGAATTCATCCAATACACCTTTTACAGTCTTTTTAAAACACACGATGTGAATGAACCAAAGCAATTCAGTTCTTTTACTATTGAACTGATTCAGTCTTATCTATTAAACATGTACCGAAGAAGAATGGTTTTTATAGTTGGCTATTTGATTCAACTAATATGATTGTTTTGTCAACATGATTAAACTAAAATGTATTTACACGTTTGTGTCATTATATTAACATTATGTTGCATGTTTAGCCAACAGCTTATGTACAATAAATATTTTTGCCATTTTTCCATCAAGCAGCATTGCGTTTCTTTTTGTGTGAAGTATATATCACACGTAAGCGCTCTGATCAGAATTAGCGTGGCGACATAGTGTCATCTTAGAATTGAAAGGGGGCGTCTGTTACTTTGTGTAGTGGCAGATGCCCCCTTTCAACTGCAAGGTGCCGCTTTATCTTATATACATGCCGAATTAATTATATGTGAGCCTCTGTCGAGACAAACACGCATATGTTTTAAGCTGTCACATTGTCCCGTCAATTAATTATTCGGAGAATTGAATGTACGCCGGGCAAGGATGATTTAAACACAGTGAATGAGCGACATTGACGATATGATTAGTTAATTAATCAGTAAAAAGTTTTTTAAAAACTGTTACGCTTGTGTTCAGACGCTGAGCAAAAATATCATAATTTATAATGATATTAAATTTACGCTCTGGTGTGACAAATTCATTTTGACAAAAATACTTAGAACAATGTTTTTTATTAAATGAATACGATTAAATGATGAATGAACAAATAATGATTATAACAAGTGTTAAACTGATCATCAACAATAAAGTTTACTAATCAAAACCAACAATGATCATGACAAGTTACATTACAATAGACAAATAATAATTACAATCAAATCTTAACCTATTACAGATCAAGGCGATTAAACTAATCTTGAACAAAACATGACCATAACAAATTAATTGTTATGTGATCTTTATTTTATTTGATCAGGTAATATGTTATGATCATTATTTGTTTTAGTCAATTGATACGTTATCATTATTAGTTTTCGTCAATTAATATGTTACTTATAAACAGTATAACAATTTGACTTATCATCAACACATCTTTTTTATAACAGAATCAACTGATCATAAAAAATAAATTATCATAACAATTTAACTGATCCTCAACATATAATGATTACAACAAGGCAACTGACAATCAACAATGACAACAATTAACTCGTGAACAAATAATGGTCAACGGATGATAAGAGATCAAAACAAATAATGATCGTAGCAAGTAATGATCATAACACACTAACTGATCTAAACAAAGTCATTATTGATCTTGAAAGGTTTTATTTACCCAAAAAATACTAATAACACTAGTTATAAACATGATAAAAACATAACGATTATAACAGAGGAATTAATTAAAACAAATATATTTATCATAACATAATAACTGATATAAATAAAAAAGGCTAACTACTCAATACAAATAAAAAATATTAACTATAAAAACAAAACAATAATGATCATAACATAATAATTAGCTGATCACAAAAATAAAAAGATTATAACATATTACCTGATCAAAACAAATAATGATCACGTATCAATTGACTAAAACAAATAATGATCATTACATATTACCTGATCAAATAAAATAAAGATCACATAACAATTATCTGATAATGATCATAACATAATTATTAGCTGATCAAAACAAATAATGATCATAACATATATACTGACCAAAACAAATAATGGTCATAACATATTAACTGACCAAAACACATAATGATACTAACATATTAACTGACCAAAACACATAATGAATATAACATATTAATTGACCAGAACAAATAATAAACATAACATATTAACTGACCAAAACAAATAATGATCATATCATATTAACTAATCAAAACAAATAACGACAATAACATATTACCTGATCGAAACAAGTAATAATCATAACATATTACCTGGTGAAAACAAGTAAAGGTCATAACATATTAACTGACCAAAATAAATAATGATCATAACATATTAACTGAACAAAACAAATAATGATCATTACACAATAACTATTCGAAACAAATAATGACCATAACATATTAACGGGTGAAAACAAATAATGATCATAACATTTTAACTGATCAAAACAAATAATGATCATAACATATTAGCTGACCAAAACAAATTATGATCATAACATATTAACTGATCCAAACAAATAATGATCATAACATATTACCTGACCAAAACAAATAATGATCATCACATATTAACTGCTCAAAACAAATTATGATCATAACATATTAACTGACCAAATCAAATAATGATAATAACATATTAACTGACCAACACACATAATGATCATAACTTATTAACGGACCAAAACAAATAATGATTATAACATATCAACTGACCAAAACAACTAATGATCATAACATATTACCTGATCGAAACCGAGACAAGTAATGACCATAATATATTTACTGGTAAAAATAAATAATGATCATAACATATTAACTGACCAAAACAAACAATGATCATAATATATTAACTGGTAAAAACAAATAATGGTCATAACATATTAACTGACCAAAACAAATAATGATCAAAACGTATCAATTACCTAAAACAAATAATGATCCTAACATATTACCTGACCAAATAAAATAATGACCAGATAACGATTATCTGATCACAACAAATAATGATTATAAACTATTACCTAATCATAGCAAATTATGATTATAGAATAATAACGACCAAAACATAACATATTAACTAATCAAAACAAGTAACGACCATAACATATTATCTGATCGAAACAAGTACTAATCATAACATATTACCTGGTGAAAACAAATAAAGGTCATCACATATTAACTGACCAAAATGAATAAAGATCATAACATATTAACTGAACAAAACAAACAATGATCATAACATAATAACTATTCGAAACAAATAATGACCATAACATATTAACGGGTGAAAACAAATAATGATCATAACATTTTAACTGATAAAAAACAAATAATGATCATAACATATGCACAGACTAAAACAAATAATGATCATAAGATATAAACTGACCAAAACAAGAAATGATCATAACATATTAAATGATCGAAACAAGTAACGACCATAACATTTTTGCTGACCAAAACAAATTATGATCATAACATATTAGCAGATCCAAACAAATAATGATCATAACATATTAACTGACCAAAACTAATAATGGTCATACCATATTACCTGACCAAAACAAATAATGATCATAACATATTAACTGACCAAAACAAATAATGCCCATAACATATTAACTGACCAAAACAATAATGATAATAACATGCTTATTACCTGATTAAAACAAATAATGATTATAACAATAAACTGACCAAAACAAATAATGATCACAAAATATTAACTGACCAAAACAAGTAATAATCACAACATATTAACTGACCAAAACAAATAATGATCACAACGTATTAATTGAACACAAAAAATAATTATAATAACATATAAACTGACCAAAACAAATAATGATCATAACATATTAAATGATCGAAACAAGTAACGACCATAACATATTTGCTGACCAAAACAAATTATGATCATAACATATTAACTGACAAAAACAATAATGATAATAACATAATTATTAGCTGATCAAAACAAATAATGATCATACATATTAACTGAGCAAAAAAAGTAATGATCATAACATATTAACTGACCAACTCACATAATGATCATAACTTATTACCTGACAAAAACAAATGAAGATCATAACATATTACCTGACCAAAACAAATAATGATCACAACATATTAACTGACCAAAACAAATAATGATCATAACATATTAACTGACCAAAACAAATAATGATCATAACATATTAACTGACCAAAACAAATAATGATCATAACATATTACCTTATCAAAACAAATTATGATCATAACACATTAACTAATCAAAACAACTTAAGATCATAACATATTACCTGATCAAAACAAGTAATGGTCATAACATATTAGCTGACCAAAACAAACAGTGAACATAATATAATAACTGGTAAAAACAAATAATGATTATAACATATTAACTGACCAAATCAAATAAAGATCATAACGTATTAACTGACCAAAACAAATAATGATCACAACGTATCAATTAACTAAAACAAATAATGATCATAACATATTACCTGATCAAAACAATAATGATAATAACATGCTTATTACCTGATTAAAACAAATAATGATTATAACAATAAACTGACCAAAACAAATAATGATCACAAAATATTAACTGACCAAAACAAGTAATAATCACAACATATTAACTGACCAAAACAAATAATGATCACAACGTATTAATTGAACACAAAAAATAATTATAATAACATATAAACTGACCAAAACAAGAAATGATCATAACATATTAAATGATCGAAACAAGTAACGATCATAACATATTATCTGACCAAAACAAATTATGATCATAACATATTAGCAGATCCAAACAAATAATGATCATAACATATTAACTGACAAAAACAATAATGATAATAACATAATTATTAGCTGATCAAAACAAATAATGATCATACATATTAACTGAGCAAAAAAAGTAATGATCATAACATATTAACTGACCAACTCACATAATGATCATAACTTATTATGATCATAACATATTAACTGACCAAAACAACTAAAGATCATAACATATCAACTGATCAAAACAAATTATGATCATAACATATTACTTTATCAAAACAAATTATGATCATAACACATTAACTAATCAAAACAACTTAAGATCATAACATATTACCTGATCAAAACAAGCAATGGTCATAACATATTAGCTGACCAAAACAAACAGTGAACATAATATAATAACTGGTAAAAACAAATAATGATTATAACATATTAACTGACCAAATCAAATAAAGATCATAACGTATTAACTGACCAAAACAAATAATGATCACAACGTATCAATTAACTAAAACAAATAATGATCATAACATATTACCTGATCAAATAAAATAATGATTACATAACAATTATCTGACCAAAACAAATTATGATCATAACATATTAGCAGATCCAAACAAATAATGATCATAACATATTAACTGACAAAAACAATAATGATAATAACATAATTATTAGCTGATCAAAACAAATAATGATCATACATATTAACTGAGCAAAAAAAGTAATGATCATAACATATTAACTGACCAACTCACATAATGATCATAACTTATTATAATCATAACATATTAACTGACCAAAACAACTAAAGATCATAACATATCAACTGATCAAAACAAATTATGATCATAGCATATTACTTTATCAAAACAAATTATGATCATAACACATTAACTAATCAAAACAACTTAAGATCATAACATATTACCTGATCAAAACAAGCAATGGTCATAACATATTAGCTGACCAAAACAAACAGTGAACATAATATAATAACTGGTAAAAACAAATAATGATTATAACATATTAACTGACCAAATCAAATAAAGATCATAACGTATTAACTGACCAAAACAAATAATGATCACAACGTATCAATTAACTAAAACAAATAATGATCATAACATATTACCTGATCAAATAAAATAATGATTACATAACAATTATCTGATCAAAACAAATAATAATTATAAACTATTACCTGATAATAACAAATTCTGATAATAAATATTAACTGACCAAAACAAATAATGATCACAACGTATCACCTAACTAAAATAAATAATGATCACAACATATTAACTGACCAAAACAAAATGATCATAACATAATTATTAGCTGATCAAAACAAATAATGATTATCAATTAACCAAAATAAATAATGATCATTACAAATAAACCGACCAAAACAAATAATGATCATAACATATTACCTGACCAAAACGAATAATGATCATAACATATTACCTGACCAAAACAAATAATGATAATAACATATTAACTGACCAAAACAAATAATGATAATAACATATTAACTGATCAAAACAAATATTGATCATCACATATTAACTGAACTAAACAAATAATAATCATAACATATTACCTGACCGGAACAAATAATGATCATAACATATTGACTGACCAAAACAAATAATGATCATAACAAATTAACTGATCAAAACAAATAATAATCATAACATAATAACTGACCAAGACAAATAATGATCATTACATATTAACTGACCAAAACAATAATTATCATAAAATTATTATTAGCTGACCAAAACAAATGATTATCACACCATATTAACTGATCAAACCAAATAATGATCTTAGCATAATAACTGACCAAAACAAATTATGACCATAACATATTAACTGACCAAAACAAATAATGATAACAACGTATCCATTTAACTAAAACAAATAATAATCATAACATATTACCTGACCAAATAAAATAATAATCACATAACTATTAGCTGCTGACAAAAAATTATGATTATAACCTCTTACCTTATAGAATATTAACTGACCAAAACAAAAAATGATCATAACATATTAATTGACCGAAATAAAATGAACATAACATATTACCTGACCAAAACAATAAGATCATAACATAATTATTAGCTGATCAAAATAAATTCAGAAATGATTATCAATTACCCAAAATAAATGCTGATCATAACAAATAAACTGACCAAAACAAATATTGATCACAATATATTAACTGACCAAAACTAATAATGGTCATACCATATTACCTGACCAAAACAAATAATGATCATAACATATTAACTGACCAAAACAAATAATACCCATAACATATTAACTGACCAAAACAATAATGATAATAACATGCTTATTACCTGATTAAAACAAATAATGATTATAACAATAAACTGACCAAAACAAATGATGATCACAAAATATTAACTGACCAAAACAAGTAATAATCACAACATATTAACTGACCAAAACAAATAATGATCAGAACGTATTAATTGAACACAAAAAATAATTATAATAACATATAAACTGACCAAAACAAATAATGATCACAACATATTACTTAAACGAAACGAATTATGATCATAACATATAAACTGACCAGAACTTATAATGACTATAGCATATTACCTAATGAAAGCAACTAATTATCATAACATATTAACTGACCAAAAACAACAATGGTCATAAAATAATTATTAACAGATCATAGCAGCTTAGCTTCATAAAAGCTCAGCATCAAACAGCATTTCGCTCAACCTCAGTGTTTCCCCACTGACGCTTAGCCACTGGTGTTTGGTGAACTATTGCAGATGTTTTGACAGCATTCCATTTACCAAAAATGGAAGTAACAGAGTGGAAATTTGAGCACAAATATTTTTATAACACATTAAACTTCTGTAACAGCCAATAGTATTATCCGGAAAGCCGTTGAAAGGGAATATAAATCACGTGTCGGCCTTTTTACCGCTATTTGCTGGTCATAATTACATTGTATGTCTTCTGGCTGTATCCATTCAGTCCCTTCATCTGTGAAGTTGTGTGTTCAGCGAACATTAACGCCCTGACGGTATTTTCTTCACATTATCCAGCTTTAATGCTGCTTCCTAGCCGCGGACATATTCTAAAAAATTAAACAAACATAAAAATGAGTATCATCTCCAATGTCTAACATATTTAGTTATGCTGATCGGCTTAACAAATATCGTAATTAAACCTTTTGGCACATCAATTACAACAGCATCCGTGTCCTACTACGAATGACCACATAATAATGTTTATCAAATTAATATATATGATAATAAATATTCAGCTATCTATCTATAACGACCTAGTGTAATCAAGTGAGATAAATGATTTTTGTCAATTACGTCATGTTGTTAGCATTTCTGCTCTGAGACTTTAATATGTTTTACAACAGTGATAATAAAAGCAATATACTAGAAGCTTCATAACTAAGACCCTGACTTTACGGAAAATGTATCACGTAGCATTTTCCTGAAAGGCACAAAATTATAATGTCTGTCTTCAGTTCAGATATAAAGGAATTTGAATATCATGAGAGAGCAATAACTGACTTCCAGTTGTTTAAAAGTCATCATAATATTTTCCATCAGAGATGGTGTAATACCAAATTTGGATTCAAGATGTATACGTTTACACAGACAATGCTTATAAATAATTTATCTCACCATCACAAATCTCTTCTTTTATTTCCAGCTACAACATCCATGCCTTTGTTGCATGGGAGGTCCGAAATAAACATAGCAATCGAACATGTTGTTGTTCCATTGACATTGATCTCAGAACTTGGGATTGAGAGTTAGGGTCTGACCTCGAGCAGATGTTGTGTAGATGTAGTCCACACCTCCAGATGAACTCATTGAAGGTGACAAAGTGAAGACGACGGAAACGTTCAACAAGTGACACTGAACCCCATGTGATCATTCACTGACACCACAACGCTTATATTCTGTAATTCGACTTCAGATTTGAACAAGTTATTGCACGTTGTGCGTCGTTTCTGTCACGGCGTTACTGTTAACCCTTTGCTCCACGCGTCATGTTAATTAACATGATCAAGCTTATATATCATCCACGTTAATCTATAATTTCACGATGATAAATAATGATCATAGAATAATAACTGACAACGTTTCCTACTGCAAAATAAAAAAGATAACATGGCTTAAGTAGGCATATGTTGATTAAGAATATTTTTTCTTTTTCACAAGTGTTATTTGATTTAACTTCGTGACTTATAGGGTTAATCCACTAGCTACTCGATCCTCACACGTTTAGCGCCGCACCACAGCAAAGTTTTCACACCGTCGCAAATACTTGACCCCCACCCCCACATACCCACGAACACCTCACAAACCGCAGAGCCAGTTCAATGCTGAATTTTTGTTATTGAGTTGATTTGCTTCAACCCTTCCCAGCTAACACGAGACATTGAACCAATGTTGGTTCAATGTTGGGTCGACGTCGTAGACGGCGGGCCAACATTGAACAAACATTGATTCAATGTCTCGTGTTTGCTGGGTTGAAAATGCAGTCCCAGAAAATATCAGGTTTGTACCAATAATGATTTAATGTTGAAACACCGTCTTCAACGCTGGTCCAACATTTATCTAACATTGGAGAAGCGTCTGGTGCTTGTGTGTTTTAGTTGATTATATTTCCAGACGGTAAATCTATGCTAGTGGATTAACCCCCCCCCCCCCCCTGCCACCGTCACCAATCTCTAATCCTCTTCACAAAAATAAAATTGTAAATCTTTTCATCTTCATATGAGCTGTTGTAGGTCTCGAGAGGTAGAGTGCCGGGCCTCAGACCTCTAGGGTTTGAATTTCGAATCCTGTGTCTGGAAGCCAGTGTTATCTCACTCCATGCAGGAGGTTCTCCTGGCCCAATTTAGCCTGTATGTGCACAAAAGTGACCTAAAGCCCGATTCATTTCATTTATTTGTTGAGGTCTCAGCACCGGATAAGTTAACACTGTCCAATGTGTCGGTGGAAGTAAATAAAAACCCGAGAAATTTTAACGAATCTTCTTTGGCATGTTTACGTCTGGCTTTTCCTAAATAGAGGTCTAGTTTTGATAGAAATGCCATGATCTATCAGCCCAGTCAACACAAAAACATTTGTATAACATTTGTACAACGTTGACCCAACGCGTTCGACATTTGCCTAGCATTCTATAAATGTTTTACAAATGTATTGTGTTTGCTGGGAGTCTTTATATTTCATTGAAAACGTTAATTCACTCTTTTTAAATTGTGAACAATACAAACGATTTTTGTTGGTTGCAAATGAAAAAACGTGCAAATGAAAAAAATCCTGTTCATTTACTCTGGTTAAATCCTGAGCCACCGTCTGTTTCGCTGGGCAAGCATTGTACCAACACGCGCTCTAAAGGTCATTCGGTAATTGTGAAAACATTGTGCTGAAAAGATGTAAATGGGGAACGCTGTTGAAGTTGTAACAGGCGCAGGTGATTTAAAACTGTGACTATATTATAATAAGAGCAGTTAAAACTAATTGGTTGTATAGCGTGAAATTCTGTAATTATGTTGACCAAGGTGATAGCTGGGTGACAAACGTATACATGTGATAGCTCATGGGTAGTCCGAGCTTGACGTGAACAGCATGGTTCAACGTCAGAGATTGACAGCATAGCAAAAGCTGTGGTTTTCCATGCTGTTGGTCAGTGTACGCTGAGACCAAAATTTTCATGAAAAATGTGAGGGTAGCCCTATTTAGATGATAAATTCACCTACAGTGTATAAAGACAGGGCTTTAGGTCCCCACGTTAAGGCATTATTCCAATGAGATGTACATCTGTCATTATAGAATGATATAAAAATAATTGATCAAACAATGACGCAGTAATTTATTGCGCAATCGATCGGCTGCGCACCGTTTTTTGGGGGCACAACTTCAGGAATGGCAATGATTACAGACTTTGTATCGCACACAGAGTCTGTTATTACGGACTACTCATGGGTGACAAAGCGTGACTCAAACAAACACATTCAGAGCTGATGGGTGATAAGATACGAGGTCTGTATAATTTAATTTAAATTTTCTGTCACTTGAATTTGTGTCTCGCTACCGCGATACACAAATGTAAGTGACCGAAAAATAATAAAATGTGATCGTCAGGTCACAAAATTGCCGTTGTCATTTGTCTAAGCCATATTAGTTTTTTTTCTTTACCCTTTAACCGCCAAATTATTCAATTTGAATTTTTACCCACCTGTCTTTGTGTTTCGCTGACGCGATCCACAACTTCAAGTGAGTTAAAATTATTCAGATTTGACAAAATGGAGGTCAACTCTATTCAAATCTTGCTGATTGCTGTCACATTTTATATTTAACATGTTTAAAACATGATACTTAATGTGACAAATAAAAAATGAAAACCCGGATATATTCCGCACCGGCGGTTAAAGGGTTAACTATCCACGCACGTGCTAAGAAAATGTAGAAAAACTACGGATAATAAGAGATCAAAACAAATAATGATCGTAGCAAGTAATGATCATAACACACTAACTGATCTAAACAAAGTCATTATTGATCTTGGAAGGTTTTATTTACCCAAAAAATACTAATAACACTAGTTATAAACATGATAAAAACATAACGATTATAACATGGGAATTAATTAAAACAAATATTTATCATAACATAATAACTGATATAAATAAAAAAGGCTAACTACTCAATACAAATAAAAAATATTAACTATAACAAATTAAAAACAAAACAATAATGATCATAACATAATAATTAGCTGATCACAAAAATAAAAAGATTATAACATATTACCTGATCAAAACAAATAATGATCACGTATCAATTGACTAAAACAAATAATGATCATAACATATTACCTGATCAAATAAAATAAAGATCACATAACAATTATCTGATAATGATCATAACATAATTATTAGCTGATCAAAACAAATAATGATCAGACCATATTTACTGACCAAAACAAATAATGGTCATAACATATTAACTGACCAAAACACATAATGATTATAACATATTAACTGACCAAAAAACATAATGATTATAACATAATAATTGACCAGAACAAATAATAAACATAACATATTAACTGACCAAAACAAATAATGATCATAACATATTAACTAATCAAAACAAATAACGACCATAACATATTACCTGATCGAAACAAGTAATAATCATAACATATTACCTGGTGAAAACAAGTAAAGGTCATAACATATTAACTGCTCAAAACAAATTATGATCATAACATATTAACTGACCAAATCAAATATTGATAATAACATATTAACTGGCCAACACACATAATGATCATAACTTATTAACGGACCAAAACAAATAATGATTATAACATATTAACTGACCAAAACAACTAATGATCATAACATATTACCTGATCGAAACCGAAACAAGTAATGACCATAATATATTAACTGGTAAAAATAAATAATGATCATAACATATTAACTGACCAAAACAAATAATGATCATAATATATTAACTGGTAAAAACAAATAATGGTCATAACATATTAAATGACCAAAACAAATAAAGATCATAACATAATAACTGACCAAAACAAATAATGATCAAAAAGTATAAAATAACTAAAACAAATAATGATCCTACCATATTACCTGACTAAATAAAATAATGACCAGATAACGATTATCTGATCACAACAAATAATGATTATAAACTATTACCTAATCATAGCAAATTATGATTATAGAATAATAACTGACCAAAACATAACATATTAACTAACCAAAACAAATAACGACCATAACATATTACCTGATCGAAACAAGTAATAATCATAACATATTACCTGGTGAAAACAAATACAGGTCATAACATATTAACTGACCAAAATAAATAAAGATCATAACATATTAACTGAACAAAACAAATAATGATCATAACACAATAACTATTCGAAACAAATAATGATCATAACATATTAACGGGTGAAAACAAATAATGATCATAACATTTTAACTGATCAAAACAAATAATGATCATAACATATGCGCAGACTAAAACAAATAATGATCATAAGATATTAACTGACCAAAACAAGAAATGATCATAACATATTAAATGATCGAAACAAGTAACGACCATAACATATTAGCTGACCAAAACAAATTATGATCATAGCATATTAGCTGATCCAAACAAATAATGATCAAAACATATTAACTGACAAAAACAATAATGATAATAACATAATTATTAGCTGATCAAAACAAATAATGATCATACATATTAACTGAACAAAAAAGTTATGATCATAACATATTAACTGACCAACTCACATAATGATCACAACTTATTACCTGACAAAAACAAATGAAGATCATAACATATTACCTGACCAAAACAAATAATGATCATAACATATTAATTGACCAAAACAAATAATGATCATAACATATTACTTTACCAAAACAAATTATGATCATAACACATTAACTAATCAAAACAACTAAAGATCATAACATATCACCTGATCAAAACAAGTAATGGTCATAACATATTAGCTGACCAAAACAAACAGTGAACATAATATATTAACTGGTAAAAACAAATAATGATCATAACATATTAACTGACCAAAACAAATAAAGATCATAACGTATTAACTGACCAAAACAAATAATGATCACAACGTATCAATTAACTAAAACAAATAATGATCATAACATATTACCTGATCAAATAAAATAATGATCACATAACAATTATCTGATCAAAACAAATAATGATTATAAACTATTACCTGATCATAACAAATTCTGATTATAAATATTAACTGACCAAAACAAATAATGATCACAACGTATCACCTAACTAAGAAAAATAATGATCATAAGATATTAACTGACCAAAACAAAATGATCATAACATAATTATTAGCTGATCAAAACAAATAATGATTATCAATTAACCAAAATAAATAATGATCATAACAAATAAACTGACCAAAACTAATAATGATCACAACATATTACCTGACCAAAACGAAAAATGCTTATATCATATTATCTGAAAAAAAACTTAATAAGGGTCATAGCATAAGACCTGAACAAAACAAATAATGATCATAACATATTACCTGACCAAAACAAATAATGATAATAACATATTAACTGATCAAAACAAACATTGATCATCACATATTAACTGAACTAAACAAATAATAATCAAAACATATTACGTGCCAAAACAAATAATAATCATAACATATTACCTGACCAAAACAAATAATGATCATAACATATTGACTGACCATCACAAATAATGATCATAACATATTTACTTATCAAAACAAATAATGATCATAACATATTACCTGACCGAAACAAATAATTATCATAACATATAAACTGACCAAAACAAATAATGATCATAACATATTACCTGACCAAAACAAATAATGATCATAACATAATAACTGACCAAAACAAATAATGATCATAACATATTACCTGACCAAAACAAATAATGATCATAACATATTACCTGACCAAAACAAATAATGATCATAACATAATAACCGACCAAAACAAATAATGATCATAACATATTAACTGATCAAAACAAATAATGATCATAACATATTACCTGACCGAAACAAATAATGATCATAACATATTAACTGACCAAGACAATAATGATCATAAAATTATTATTAGCTGACCAAAACAAATGATGATCACAACATATTAAATGACTAAAACAAATAATGATCACAACGTATCAATTAACTAAAACAAACAATAATCATAACATATTACCTGACCAAATAAAATAATAATCACATAACTATTAGCTGCTCACAAAAATAATGATTATAACCTATTTCCTTATAGAATATTAACTGACCAAAAAAAATAATGATTATAACCTATTTCCTTATAGAATATTAACTGACCAAAAAAAATAATGATCATAACATATTAACTGACCGAAACAAAATGATCATAACATATTACCTGACCAAAGCAATAAGGATCATAACATAATTATTAGCTGATCAAAATAAATTTAGAAATGATTAGCAATTACCCAAAATAAATATTGATCATAACAAATAAACTGACCGAAACAAATAATGATCACAACCTATTAACAGACCAAAACTAATAATTGTCATACCATATTACCTGACCAAAACAAATTATGATCATAACATATTAACTGACCAAAACAAATAATGCCCATAACATATTAACTGACCAAAAAAATAACGATAATAACATACTTATTACCTGAATAAAACAAATAATGATCATAACAATTAACTGACCAAAACAAATAATGATCACAAAATATTAACTGACCAAAACAAGTAATAATCACAACATATTAACTGACCAAAACAAATAATGCTCACAACGTATTAAATGAACACAAAAAATAAATATAATAACATATGAACTGACCAAAGCGAATAATGATCACAACATAATACTTAAACGAAACGAATTATGATCATAACATATAAACTGACCAGAACTTTTAATGACTATAGCATAAAACCTAATGAAAGCAACTAATTATCATAACATATTAACTGACCAAAAACAATAATGGTCATAAAATAATTATTAACAGATCATAACAGCTTAGCTTCATTAAAGCTCAGCATCAAACTGCATTTCGCTCAGCCTCAGTGTCTCCCCACTGACGCTTAGCCACTGGTGTTTGGTGAACTATTGCAGATGTTTCGACATCATTCTATTAAACAAAAATAGCCATAACACAGTAGTAATTTGAGCAAAAATATTTTTATAACACATTAAACTTCTGTAACAGCCAATAGTATTATCCAGAAAGCCGTTGAAAGGGAATATAAATCACGTGTGGGTCGATTTACCGCCATTTGCTGGTCATAATTATATTGTATGTCTTCTGGCTGTATCCATTCAGTCCCTTCATCTGTGAAGTTGTGTGTTCAGCGAACATTAACGCCCTGACGGTATTTTCTTCACCCTATCCAGCTTTAATTCTGCTTCGTAGCCGCGGACATATTCTAAAAAATTAAACAAACATAAAAATGAGTATCATCTTCAATGTCTAGCATATTTAGTTATGCTGATCGGCCTAAAAATATATCATAATTAAACCTTTCGGCACATCAGTTACAACAGCATCCGTGTCCTACGACGAATGACAACATAATGATGTTTATCAAATTAATATATTATGATAATAAATATTCAGCTATCTATTTATAACGACCTAGTGTAATCAAGTGAGAGAAATGATTTTTGTCAATTACGCCATGTTGTTAGCATTTCTGCTCTGAGACTTTAATATGTTTTACAACAGTAATAATAAAAGCAATATGATAGAAGCTTCATAACTGAGACCCTAAATTTACGTAAAAATGTATCACGTAGCATTTTTCTGAAAGGCACAAAATTATAATGTCTGTCTTCAGTTCAGATATAAAGGAATTGGAATATCATGAGAGAGCAATAAAGACTTGCATTTATTTAAAAGTCATCCGATTATTCCCATCAGAGATGGTATAATACCGAATTAATTTGGCCCAACGATTCAAGATGTATACGCTTACACAGACAATGCTTATAACTAATTTATCTCACCATCACTAATCTGTTCTTCTATTCCCAGCTGCAACATCTATGCATTTGTTGTCTGGAAGATCCTAAATAAACATAACAATCGGACATGATGTTGTTCCATTGACATTGATCTCAGAACTTGGGATTGAGAGTTAGGGTCTGACCTCGAGCAGATGTTGTGTAGATGTAGTCCACACCTCCAGATGAACCCATTAAAGGTGACAAAGTGAAAACGACGGAAACGTTCAACAAGTGACATTGAACCTCATGTGATCATTCACTGACACCACAACGCTTATATCCTGTAATTCGATCTCAGATTTGAACAAGTTAATGCACGTTGTGCGTCGTTTCTGTCACGGCGTTACTGTCAACCCTTTGCTCCCCGCGTCATGTTAATTAACATGATCAAGCTTATCTATCATCCACGTTAATCTATAACTTCACGATGATTAATAATGATCATAGAATAATAACTGACAACGTTTCCTACTGAAAAATAAAAAAAACTAACATGGCTTAAGTAGGCATATGTTAATTAAGAATACTTTTTCACAAGTTACAGGGATACAAATGTTATTTGACTTAACTTCGTGACGTATAGGGTTAATCCACTAGCTACTCGATCCTCACACGTTTAGCCCCGCACCACAGCAAAGTTTTCACACCGTCGCAAAGACTGTTTCTACTTGACCCCCACCTCCACAGACCCACGAACACCTCACAAAGCGCATAACCAGCTTAATACTGAATTGTTGTTATTGAGTTGATTTGCTTAACCCTTTGTATTAATCTCTTATATTTGTGTTTGTTCCAGACTTCCAGTCACACATTGTCAATCTTCTGTTTGCCCTAAGACACGTTTGTCACCCAGTTTTCACTCCGATTGTTCTATTATAACATAGCGCAAGCTTTACAGTAAATTCCTGTTAAAACTGCAACAGCGTCTGACTTTGCATTTTTTCACCAGAACTACATCAATTGACCTTTAAAATACTGTTAAGAAAACTTTAATTTTTACATAGACAAAAAATCCACATTTGTATTTCGTTTAATTTTACGCTGAATGAATCGATTGAAAAATAATATATACTAGGCTGCAGTATTATCAACTTTATCAAAACTTCTGAAAATCAAATTGTAGTATTCGTTGAATAAAGACTTTCAAATATTATATTCATGTAAAACCTTAACAATTACATAAAACTACGTTTGATGTAGCACTGCGAAAGAAAATAATTGGTGGTGATTAAGTTTTTTGCACAGTTTAAGTGTTATGCAGTCCCAGAAAATATCAGGTTTTGAACCAATGATGGCTCAATTTTGGAGCACCGTCTTCAGCGCTGGTACAGCATTAAACTTACATTAGAGAGGCGTCTGGTGCTTGTGTGTTTGGTTGATTTATATTTGCAGACGGTAAATGTCTGCTAGCCCAGCAAACACGAGACATTGACCCAATGTTGGGTTAATGTTGGCCCATCGTATTCGATGGGTTAATGCTGGCATGTTGGCCCATCGTATTCGCCGCTGGCCCAACATTAACCCAACATTTGGTCAGCTTCCCGTGTTTGCTGGGTCTTCGACGCTGGCCCAACATTAAACCAACATTGTGCCAACCTCCTGTGTTTGTTGGGAATAGCTTACCCGATCACCCCATCCCTAATCCTCTTCACAAAAATGAGATCGTTTCTCTATGGAAAATAATTTTTAATGTGGACTCTCCTGTACGTGATCAATGTATTTGTGTTGAATGGGAAATGTATCCCAGATACACTGATGGGTAGAGTGGTCAAATTAGGCTTTTCCTCAACGCGGGCTGCTCTATCCTACAATAAACCCACTTTACACTCGAAACCGCTGGACGGTATTTTGGACTCCCTAAGAAGTGTTATTTTTAGTCTAAATATTCTTAGTAGAGGCTCAAGTAGCCAAACATTGTTAAAATTATTAACAAAAGCATAAGTTATATATTTTATTGTTGTTATGTACTACTGTATTTTATTGAATCATACTAGTATGGACTTTTACAATGTTATTGCATGTTCAATTGTATACGTATTTCCTCATGTAATGAGGGTTGAAGAAATAAATAAATCGTAAATCCATTCATCTCCATAATGCTCTGTTGTAGGTCAGCACCTGATCAGGTAACACTGTCTAATGTTTGTCGGGCGGGGGCCCTAGGGTAGTCGTTAGCACCGCTGCCTTTCACGCCGGTGCTCGGGATTCGGTTCCCGGTCTCGGCGGTTTGAAAAAACAAAAATGTTTCTTCCCCATCCACGTGTGAAAGTTAGTATCGTGGGGAGCCTCCGTGACCGAGAGGTAGTGTGCTCGGCCTCAGACCGCCAGGGCTCGAATTTCGAATCCTGTGTCTGGAGGACACAATCATCTCACCATCCTCAGAAGGTTCTCCTGGCCCAGTTTAGCCTATATGTGCACAAAGGTGGCCTAAAGTCCGATTCATTTCATTTCATTTGTCTAATGTTTGCTGTACAAATATAATAAAACCCCAAGGATTTCAACAAATATTCTTTAAGATGTTAAGTCTTGCTTATCCCAAATATAGGCCTATTGGTGATAGAGATGCCATGATATATAAATCTTCTAATAACATAATGTTGCAATATTTGATTCGCTTGAAGTTGTGGACAATAAGGTTGTGGATTTTTGTTGGTTGTAAATGAAAAAAACACGCAAATGAAAAAAATCTGTTCATTTACTCGTGCTGGTTAAAATCCTGAGCCACCGTTTGTTTCGCTGGGCCAGCATTGAACCAACACGCGCTGTAAAGGTCAATCGATAGTTTGTGAAAATACTGTGCTGAAAAGGTGTAAGTGGGGAGCACTTGTGTAGTTGTAACAAGCACAGGTGATTTAAACAGTGGATACATTATAATTAGAGCAATTAAATCTAATTGGTTGTATAGCGTGAAATTCGGTATTTAATTCGGTAATTCATGTTAACCAAAGTGATAGCTGGGTGACAAACATGTATCTGTGATAACTTATGGGTGACAAAGCGTGACTAAAACAAACACAATAAGAACTGATGTATGGCGATACGAGGTCCGTATAAATGAATTTAAATTTTCTGTCACTTGAATTTGCAAGTGACCGAAAATTGAAAATATGTTAAATTCAAGACACAAAATTACCATTGTCACTTGTATACGCCATATTTGTTTTTTTTTAACTGCCCACACAAGTGCCAGCTAAAGTGTATAAAAACTACCAGAGTGGACATCATGCAGTGCTTGATGGGTTAAATCTGTACTAGAATAACTGATGGGTGACAAAGTGTGTCTGAAACAAATTGAACATACACAAAAATAACTGAAATACGGTACAGCAAAATCCAGCAAAAATGAGATGACCATAACCCTTATGTTAAAGTTATTTCGTACTTTCTGTTTCGTACTTCCGTTGTTTCGTACTTTTGTTGTTTCGTACTTTCGTTGTTTCGTACTTTTGTTGTTTCGTAGGCCTACTTTTGTTGTTTCGTACTTTAGTTGTTTCGTATTTTCGTTGTTTTTCACTTTCGTTGTTTCGTACTTTCGTTCTTTCGTACTTCCGTTGTTTCGTACTTTCGTTGTTACGAACTTTCGTTGTTACGTAGGCCTAATTACGTTGTTTTGTACTTTCGTTGTTTCGCACTTTCGTTGTCGGATACATTCGTTGTTTCGCCCTTTCGTTGTTTCGCATTTTCGTTGTTTCGTGTTTTCGCTGCTTCGTACTTCCGTTGTTTCGAACATTCGTTGTTTCGTACATTTTGTTTCGCAGTTTCGCACTCTCGTTGTTTCGTACTCTTCTTGTTTCCTACTCTCGTTGTTTCACACTTTTGTTTGTAGTTTTGCACTTTCGTTGCTTCGTACTTTCGTTGTTTCGTACTTTCGTTGTTTCGCCCTTTTGTTTGTTTTGTGTATTCTTTGTTTCGCATTTTCGCACTTTCGTTATTTCATACTTCCGTTGCTTAGCGTGTAGAGTCAGAATTTTTTACACAAATGAAGCGCTTTGGTTTTATATTTTCTTTTTTAAGCTTTAATTATGTAATTAAACCTAATAATTTTATGAGTAAAGACATCAATATTTATTAAGAATACTAAATAGGCTTATATTTGTCACGAATGCAGAAAACAGTGGAATGTGAAATTGTAAAAAACAACATTTTTTGCACTTTAACCGTGTTCATCTAGCCATTTGTAACATGCCGCTGAGCCATGCTATCCTTCTTGAACGCCATGTTGCCATTCGTGAGACCATGTTGCTCTTCCAATATTTAGAAGTCGCCATTGTACGTCATGTCGCCTTCAGCCCACCCAGGCCATTGTGAGTGATTAATCATTAAAAAAAAATAATGATGCATTCAATTTGTGGAAGCAATAATTTCCCAGTAGAAGTTCTGTTATGATGTTATTGAATTTATAAACATTCTCGGATCTTCCCAAATTATTCATACTAAAATATGAGCGCAATAATAATAAAAGTGATACAGTTTATTTATGATTCCTCAGATACAAGATTGAAAACACAAAAAACAAATCATTCCAATAATACATTTTATTTGCTTCTGTGTTTATTCACTGTTACTATCATATCCACTATTATCAGTGATTATCATAATGCTTTGTCTTTGCTGTCTCATCATCCCCATTTTTTGTTTATCCCTAGAACACTAGACCAGTGTATACTCGTCGTCGTCTTCCTCTTTGTCAAGGTGAATAGTGCTCGCCTCTTGGTAATCGTGCCCATTCTTCCCTTTGTAAATTGGTGACCTTTTGCTGCGTGGTGGCTTTTTACTTTTCTGTAGGAAATACAAATATTTTATTATTTGATCAGCAGTTAATTCACTCTATGGTTTCGTTTATTGATTGTTTGGTTAGTGGTGTGTTTGTTTGTTTGTTTGTTTGTTTGTTTGTTTGTTTGTTTGTTTGTTTGTTTGTTTGTTTGTTTGTTTGTTTGTTTGTTTGGTTGGCAGGCTGGTCGGTTGGTTGGTTGGTTGGTTGGTTGGTTGGTTGGTTGGTTGGTTGGCTGGTTGGTTGGTTGGTTGGTTGGTTGGTTGGTTGGTTGGTTGGTTGGTTGGTTGGTTGGTTGGTTGGTTGGTTGGTTGGTTGGTTGGTTGGTTGGTTGGTTGGTTGGTTGGTTGGTTGGTTGGTTGGTTGGTTGGTTTTGTGGTCAGGGTGAGAGTTAGGGTCCATGGTTTGGGACGGGTAAGGGTTCTAGTAACTGGTTCCCCATAAAACCCGGTATCAAGCCGTCAACCGTACTCTCATCATACCCCCTTCAAGGGCATGCCTTTCCATGTTCCCAACCTAGTGCACTGACCGAGGAGAAGTATAGCCTGATTTATAAAAAGGAAATCAATCATACTAATTTATATAAATTATACCTCATCTAATGCATTTACTAATGTAGTCAGATCCTGACTTGAGTCGAATCCGGTAACCGTTGGGTTGTCCAGTGAGGCTTTCCCCAATTTACTTCTCACCAAGAGATCACGTAGATTTTGTCCCCTTTTAAATGCTGTTACACACCGTTTATGTTTGGATGTTTCGCTTTAAGTTTATTGAAGGAAGTCTTGACTAATTTAGCTGCCTCCACCGCAGCTGCAGAGTAGGTAATAACAAAGGGGGTGACGCCACTATCCTTAGGGGAAGGTACCGTATTTAGGCCGAATGGATAATACGTTTTCAGGGCTAATTGCCACTTCTTTTCCGCTTCAAGTCGCCCAATCTTATTTAGAGTTATGTCTCCTGTATTCTTCAATACTTCAAGATACAACACTCTCAGATGGGTCGCCCTGCAGCTCCTGGAATTAAAGTGTGTGACAACTGCTGTGTCCTTACACGAACAAACTATACAGTAAATACCGTTAGTTGAATCACAATTTTGTGTGGTAGGAATTTGAATTTGATTCCCGGCATCCAGTATGCCCCCCATGGTCTTACCACTCTCTACAACTACTTGTGTCGAACATAATTTACAGTTCCTAGTAGTGCATCTTTGAGAAGATCCCTTGTTCGGGTTTTTTCTCAATTCACACAATGTTTTACCTTTGATCTTTCGCAAAAAACGTTCCGAGTAACCTCTCCTAACTAGTGCTGCAAAGAGTTTCCTACACGCTATCATTACATCTTGTTTGTTATTACATATTCCAACATATCTAAGGATTTGTGACTTAATTAATCCCTTAAAAGTATTGGTTTGGGTGATGTGATTTCTTGTGTAACAGTTCCAAAGTATCTGTTGGTTTAAAATAAACTTTGGTATCAAATTTACCTGTCTCCTTAAATCTGTTTCCTTTGTAAACCACTGTGTCTAAAAATGCATTGATTCCGTGCTCAATTCTGCCTTCACAGTAATCGAAGGGTGATGGGTATTCACAAATTTGTAAAATTCTTCCTTGGAGTGTTCCCAGATTATAAAAAATATCATCTAGGAACCTCCAGTGTAATCATCAGACTTGTAGTGGCTTACCTCTGAGATAGAAACGTCATCATTAGAACTTCTCTGACAGCATTTGTACTCAAACACCCAATCCGCTTTGACTTTAGGATGACGTAGGAATGACTGACCTGTGAAAAACAATAGCCGATCTACCATATTAACTCCCCTGAAGTCGTGTCTCGCTGACGCGATCCACAACTTTAAGTGAGTGAAAATGATTCAGTGATACGTGATTAAAACCACAAAATATATTGAAAAACATAGCAATAACCAGGACAAACTCGCTGTTATACATTGGCCCAATGTTGGTGTGAGGCTGGGCCACTATCTGCGGCACTGGCCCAGCATTTCTCCAACATTGTTTTAGTGTATCCTGTTTAACGAGTTAACTCAATATTGTTTTAATGTTGGGCCAGCGTCACAGAGGATGTACCAGTATTCTGTGAAACGCAGTGACGTCACTCGGTGAAAACAAGGTTATATAACACCCCCTCCCCCATACTTCATTCAGTGAAACGCAGTGACGTCACTCGGTGAAAATTAATGTTATATAAGAACCCTCCCCCATACTTCATAGTCGAGGTCATTGAGTTTCACAGAATTACATCAACATTGTGCTCATACATCATGTGTGCTTGATAGGCATCCAAGCTTAATACCTCCACTGACCCCGTCTATAGAGTCCCCCACAAAATTGGGGGGGGGGACTCAAACATAAACTCCTAATGCCATGTTTTTTTTATTTAACGCCTACACTATTTTAGCATGTACTTAAACTTCAGTGTGAAAAAATTGTCCACTGCATTTAGTTGTGGTTCAAAATAACATGAGGTAATAAGTGGGTGGAAATATTGCTGAGTATGTTAATATCAACACCGATTTTAACTCTAAAGTAATACAATAACCCTTTAAGCCCTCATGATGCATCAAAGCATAATTTCTCATCTCTGAATAATGACGTAATTTCCTAAAACCTAAGGTTTTTAGAACGAAAATTTAGCTTGAAATGTTTTAATAATAGCAAAATTTTTTTTATTTGCCACCCACTTCAAGTCATCTTCATCCACTACAAGGCGAGAATTGCGACAGCAATTCGCGGCTTGGAGTGGATGAAGATGACAATGGTAAATTCAGGCTTGAAAGGGCTAAACTCACATTCCGCTCCCAATAACAGTTGTTTAATCTGCTCTGTCTTGCATCTCTGGAGGTCATCAGTAATACATAATAGCTACTTGTTACTGGCTAATAAAATGAATTAAAAACGCCGATAGTCGCGCCTAGCGCGCGCCTAGCGGTGTAATGGGTAAATCACTGTGCTCAAGATCATTCAGATGACCTCGATGTATTAAAAAAGCTACGTACCTGATGTAAAAAAAGAAACAACACTGCCCACAATCACTCCGCACAGCAAAGCGTACATAGATACCCATACATAAGAAATGTTGTATATCGATTGCAATAGGGATTCACTGCTGTACAAAAAATATATGGCATTATAGTATATATAATTTTCATAGTGCTGGTGCTGGCCTTACCTGCTTTGTTTGGCGCATCCCACAAAAAACGTTAGGATTCCTCTTATCTAAACTTCACCCTATATCATATAGTAGAGAAAAGTAAAGATTGGTCTTAACTCTTAAGATAAATATGGAAGTAGGAGAGTGTTGAGATAAGAATATTAGACATTTTTTTTGTTTTCAATAGAAATAAGATAGAACTAAGATCAATATTAGGATTCTTAGTGGCACGGGTCTTCTAGCCAATCCTCTAGCATTCCCAAAAGAATCACTATGAAATAAGAGATAAATTATTTCTTATTTTCAATTTCATCGATTTTTTTTAAATTACCATTTATTTTTTATTTTAATTTAAAATATATATTTTAAATATTTTTTTGCTTTTCTTCTATTTCGACTCTAAATAAACAATGAATGATGTAACGAAGTCTCCACAGGTCAGATTATGACGTCTAAAGTCGATCCTGGCACAAATATTTCCTCATAACATATGCATTCAAATGAAGCCGAAAGAGCTGACTAAGACAATTATGATGATTTTCTATTAGAAAAAAAACCCTTTGGTCTCTTGATATATATATAACTATTTTAGCCCTTTAAGGAATAAAAGAGCATATCGTCCACCTGGATATAAAAGGGTGTATCTGCCACTTTGTAAAGTGGCAGATACACCCTTTCATATCCAAGAGGACGATGTAATCACAATCACCATACATACCTTTGATCTGCTGGTAAGTCAGTGGTAAATGGGGCGATGACCGACGAGTCCACATAACTACTTTGTACTGTGTACGTGGACGTAGTAGAATTAAACACGTTTAGATGTTCAGCAGGACAAGAGTCGGTGGACAGAGGCAGCATTATCCGACTAGTATGACCATATAGATTATTACCAATCCCGAGCCACAATCCTAATATGGTAGACGTCATCCATCCAGCATACGCTCCCTGTTAGAAAAAATAACAATTATTGTGGAATTGTGATGTTGGTGTGAGCCCAATAATTTATTGTGTTATTGTTTTCGTCCAACCAGTTATTTTTAATCGTACAATTTAATTCTCATGCAAAATATTTTAAAATTAAACAACAACAATAGTGATTTTGATAACGATAGTGAAAGGTATGAAGACAGCATTGGATGAACTGTAGATTTGTAAATAAGTGATACGTGTTAACCCTTTAGCCGCTGGTGCCGTCCATATTCGTCTTTTACATTTTTTATCAGCACATTACATATCAGCTTTTAAACATGCTAAAGATAAAAAGTGACATTAATGAGCAAAATTTGTAATTTGTTGACCTCCATTTTGTCAAATCTGAATAATTTTCACTCACTTGAAGTTGTGGATCGCGTCAGCGAGACACAACTTCAAGTGAGTGAAAATTCGAAATGAATAATTTGGCGGCTAAAGGGTTAAATCACTGTAGACATGCTGGGCGTAGTGGTTTATTTGGTAGATCTACATACCCATATATCAGCCCATGGTATAAATATTCCCAACATGAAGATGGCTAGAATAGGAACCAGTGCTCCAACTGTTATGAGTCGATTTATCTCGATAACTAAGCCTCCAATAGCCTCTGGTAGGAATGCCGCCAGCATACTGATACATCCGATAATTGTAGCTTAAATAAAATATAATCTTTCATAAATCATAACTATCTAACAAATAAACAATTAAACATACCCATAAACACATTGCCATTGGTGAGAAAATAATAATGACGGACTACTGTGGTTTTCTTTTAAGTTATTCAATACTGTCAAATACTACTCACACAGTACAGTACAGAACACTTTAGTTTCAGCAGAACTTAGATTTCTATCCATCCGTCTCATCATGATAGGTCTGATTATATCTTGAATCACCAAGGTGGTGACAGAATTTACTGCCGAGGAAAGGGTGCTGTTGACAAAAAAAACATCAGACAAATTAGACATAGAAACTATCAATATACAATGACAAACGTACTGATGATATTTTCTGTATGTATGAAGTTAATCAGTCAACTCCATGGCTCAGAGGACCAAGTGATGAGATGCTCTATTACAAGGTGTGCTCCACATATCCCTGCTGCATCATACAACAATAAACGTTCTCGATAGAGCCTTATACATGTACATGTACATATTATATGCACCCTGTACCCTGTCGGTATAGTGTATATTTCTTATAGTTCTTTTAGTTAATACTTGCACATATATCTTGGGTATGCATATTTCGTGTGGTGATTAAATACTTTACTGTTTTATATTTTGTACATGTCCTAGGGGCTTTACTACATACTATTTATTGTTTTTACATATAGCCCTACCTTAGTTATAATAAGTTTTATACAAATTATACATCCTATTGGTTTCTACGCTTTCCAGAGTATATCTATATTGTAGTGTCATACACCATGATTGTAAATTTATTTTAATTATTTCCTAACATTTAAAATTTGTACCTATATTTACAACATTTTCTACTTTAGTATATTATGCACTTTATTATATAATGTACTGTTTATTTTAATGACGCATAAGTCTACACAGATTTCCCGTCGTCAAGAAATATCTATCAATCTATCATACCAAATTGTCAGTCTGATTGTGTAAAGTAAACAAATTCCATTTGTATATTGATGAAGCAGAAAAGGGGTGGAAATTGTCAAGTCAGATCCCCGTGATGACTCTGTAAATTTTTTACAGGGAAACAAAGTCTGAGAAAGATCTATTTCACAAAGGACTGTTCTGCAATATTAAACACATGTTATTACGATTACAGGGGTTGATAAAGAGTTGAAGTATTAAAAATAAATATTTGTGAAAATACCTCATGGCAGCAGCAAATAGGCAAGCAATGTAAAGCCCGGGTAAGCCTGGCAAATGACCAACAAGGTCCATTATAAAATAGGGTAGTAGCTGAAATAAAAGATCATATTATATTTTCTGTTAATTGCTCGCCCTTGCTACTAATGAAGCGGTTTATATTGATCCAATGAAATATTTCTATTTTCCAGTAATAATTGATTTATCATCATAGATGATATTGACTTACCTGTTCGGGTCTCTTAATTTTTTGATTAATAATAGGGTCACAGCCGGAGTAATAAGCGTAAACAACAAGTCCTTGCATTGATGCCAGAAAAGTGGCGACAAAAGCCAAACATAAAGCCATCCACCCCATTCTGCATAGATAATTATCAAATTTAAATATTGAGATATCATTTGAAAAACAGAACATTTTGCATAAGCATGAGGATTATTATTAGATTAGTTGCTGACCTCTTTAGGCTTTTGTCGTCTTTGACCGAGAGAAAGCGCTGCACCGACATCTGACCAGCACAGATAACTGCCATCGCGTAAAAGAAATGTCCAAATGACCCCGACCATATTGTGTATCTAACCCTTGGATCAAGAGTGAAACTGAAACATAGTTGTCATCATGATTGTTCTTATGACTATGTGGATAACGCGAACTAGTACCTACCTAACGATAAACATAGTAACAAATAACATGACGTGTTTATAATAAAACGTCATCAGTATACTTAGTTATATGTTATATATGAATTGTTTTGTTCTCCCTTCAGTCCATGATTATGTAGTACCAGATCTATATTATGTTGATATCTGCTCCTCTTTACAATAATAACAATGTGTAAAGTCGACTTGATATATATTTTACTGTCAAATTTAATCTAAAATTGAATAAATGCAAACTTTTTATACATTATAAGTGACTTGGCTGGTTGTTCTTCTGAAAGCCTAAAATGTAACTTAGCAGCACAATGTCAACCCATCGACTTGCGACAGCGGAAGGAAAACACGATTATTAGTCCTGGGTGGTACATAATGCTAAATTAGATGAAATTGGACAATATTACAGACAAAAACTGGTATTACACACGGTCAAATATCTGTTATCTTGACAAATCGTCTAATCAGAATCTTTAGAAAGGACCGTTTAGCCCAGAAAAGACCAAATATACTTACGAGTTAAAGTTAAACCTGCCACCTGTCCTGGCTTTTTCCACTACAGCAGCCACCCCACCAGCCTGAATCGTTCCTAGAATGATTACCAGGAATACGGACCCCAGCATCGCCGTCATCTGTAGAGCATCCACCATTATCACTGCCCGGAAACCTCCCTATATATTAGAACATTTCAATACTGTTATGTTATTAGTGCCATATATCACAAAAATACAATAACCGAAAAACAGAATATATCGTTTTTTTAAATTTGTTTTTTTTACAAATAAGGTGAGCCCATATTTTACCTTAATAAAAAAATTACAAGTTATTATCTCATATTAAAAATGTTCAATAAATTTGAAGTTCCTGTGTGAATTACTTGTGCAGTGATACGTATTGAATGAAATAATAATAACTGACGTAGCATATTGATTCTGAATAATTATTCGTCATAATATATAGCGATAAACATAAAATAAAGGTATTGTGTGAAAAACATTACATATTCAAGCAAAATAAAATAGCAATTTTATTTGTTATTATTTAAACAGTTTTTATCGCATTTCAGTAGAAGCATACTACATGTGAAAAAATAGTCTACCATTGACGTATAGACAATGCATGTCCCTCCAAAAATCACTGTTGGTACCCAGAGTGGCAGGCCTGTCACTGAAAATATATGTTCAGTAGTTATGGTGAGCATAAGATATAAACACAGCACAAATATATTTAGCTTATTGAAACCTTTAAACCCTTCAAGCCTGAATTTATCATTGTCATCTCATCCACAACAAGCCGCGAATTGCTGTCGCAATTACCGACTTGTAGTGGATGAAGATGATTTAAAATGGGTGAAAAATTTGGAAAATCGTATTGGCAAATGATCTTCATGGAAATTATAAAACTCAAAGTTGTAGAAAAATTAGGTCTGTTTACAGTGATGTAAACTGATGCTTTAATTCATCGTGGGGGACTGCTGTCGTATATATGTAACACATGGCAAATTTGAATAAAATTATTTTCTAGTGCAATTCGTAACTAATACGTTCTGAGCTTTCAGTTAAGCTATTATTACACTTCATATTACACTTCATAAAAGTGAGATGTTGATAACTGGGAGTAACATGTACAGTTTGCTATAGTGTCAACAAAATCTCTACTATTGCATACACGAATATCTAAAACTAAAAAGTATAGTCTAATTATGCTTAAACTTTATCACATAGCAAAATCATGAAGTATAAAAAACACAATTCAATCAAGATGTTAGTATTTATTATACTAGTTGTTGATTTCAAATTGAATTCAGTACACCTATTACAAACTCAAGCAATAGAGAATCAGAGGCACCCTACAACCAAACTTGAATTTCACCATTCTAATGGAAATAAAACATATAAAATATAAATGCTACGAGTGACCATGCAATGCCATCTGTCAGAAAAACAAGTCAAATATTGAATTAGATTAAATGCAATAGTATTTTTTTCAATAATGATATGGAGTGCTAGTGGTACAGTCCTCGAGAAAAAAATATTTCTATTTAAACAGTATAGCAGTCGTACAAATTGTGTGAAATATGAGTCATTTCTACAAAACACCTGCAGTGAATATAATATTACATACCTTGTGTAAATGCCAATGCAGGCACATAAAGGACCAAGCCTCCTCCAAGGAGCTGCACGAATATTAGAAATACTTGATGAATGATCAGGTATAATGTATAATATGTATTTCATTGCATAAATATATTATATAATATATAAATATTTACTGGATATAATATTATGTTTTTTATTGAATCAGTAATTTTCATTTGAAAAAATAATTTATTTTTCTACATAAAAATAGCTCAACTAAGCTTTAAATGAAGCCATTTTACCTTCACAATTAAAATAACTTTGGGGACCGTTAAGCAAATGCTTAGGAACATATATTTGTAAATTATGTAAATATTTACGAATGACACTCACTATGAAAATTATAAACATCATTGAAGCCATCAATCTGAGAAATTTAGAGTTGAATCTGTATTCAATATACTGCAATATAAAATAAGATATAAAATAACACAAACACGAAGATAATGAATATTTGAACTACTGAAGTGTTTGTTCTTCAGCTAAATAAAATGTCTCACAAATGTTTGTGATATATACTCGTGTATACAAAAGTTGAACTTGCGATTAATCAATTTCTCATAAGCATATTGGAAATATTTGAGCATCAGCTTTAAATTAATGAAAAAAATTGAAACAAACAATTCAGTTGCACGAGAGTTAACCCTTTAACCGCCGGTGTCGTATATATTCGGGTTTTCATTTTTTATTAGCACCACATTTTAAATATGTAAGATAAAATGTGACATCAACCAGCAAGATTTGAAAAGAGTTGACCTCCATTTTGTCAAATCTGAATAATTTTCACTCACTTGAAGTTGTGGATCGCGTCAGCGAGACACAACTTCAAGTGGGTGAAAATTCAAATTGAATAATTTGGCGGTTAAAGGGTTAATCTGTACTTTATTAAAGCTGAATGATAGATGCAATATAAATATTTCTGATTAAAAAACAGGCCGCGTCTCCTATGGTTAGTAAATTTTATGAAAAAGATAGTTCTGCAAATATGTTTACAAAAACTGGCTCACTTGCAGCATTAGGCCCTATATTTGATTAGAATATGCTACCTCATAGACACTAGTGAGTAACATTTTCCTGAAGGTTGGTATGATGAAGTTGAGCGAGAACAGTACGTTCATGGCTATGCCAAGAGAGAGCATGGCTACAATGCAGCCGAACATGTAAACTTCGACAGGGAACAGGATGATCGTGGCAGGATCGGCCAGTGTCGCCACCAGGCTGATCCCGATCAGGACAGGACTCATTCCCCTACTGCCCAATGCGAACTCGTCCAGGGTCCCTTTGGCTCGGTGAGTCCATGCCGAATATATGCCACAAGCGAGCGATAATAGAAGACTCAGCGCGCAGATGGCGTAATCTGCCCAGTGGAAATATCCCGCCATCTCAACTGCAAAATAAAAAAAGATATATTTGGATTCAATTATAATCCTACATCCTCGCGATGGTTATTATCAGTATTAAAACACACCACTACATTATTTTCTTTGTACGGCCACTACATTCTAAGCCGGGAATGGAGAGTTATCGTTGATCAAGTACAGACCAAATATCATGGTAGGCCTATGGTAAGAAAATCAGTCAGGTGTTTATTATGAGGTAATCTCATTATGGTCGGATGTGTTTCAAGTCAGTTAAAACCCTCAGAGCTCTACATTCTTAGCTGTGGAAAAGGCCACGGCCTTCGGCCACGGCCTTTTTCACAGCTAAGAATGTAGAACTCCTCGGGCTTTATCCTATACGCAATAGCCTAGCTCTCACATTTGGCCGGGATAAGCCAGACTGGCAAGGAACGAACGGCAGCATCATTTGGTCTTCGTCATTTTTTGTCTTATTTTCTGTCGCTATCCGGGAAATACACTGTTCCGTGATGCTCGCTATCGCGTGATTACATCCGTCAGAAATCCGTTTTGTTCACTGTGTAATTTAATACTGAGACGCCAGCTAGCCTCAAGTGAGATAGTCCCTAGTGTAACAATGGTTGAGCTGTAACCCCTCTCCTCCCACGTTTGAGATATTAAAATGGCAAGCATACCGATATAGCCTAATAGGTTAAGGCCCTACACGATGGCCACATCACCGACTCGACAACTACATTTTAACTCCACTGTTGAGGGACCATGCAGATCACGCTGCCGGAAATCCACCTGGAGATTTAGGGGCCGTATTCTCGTACAAGTTACGATATATCGTAGGCTTCTGATTGGTCGAGATGGCCATCTCGACCAATCTGAAGGCTACGATATATCGTAACTTGTACGAGAATACGGACCCAGACTCGTGGAGGCTGCAGCTTTTCTTGGATCATATGTGAATTAGATATTATCACACTTTGAATGGATTTGATAGATGGCATTACTAAATGTGCTTTTGAATTAGTGATCTTACATGCGTTTTTTTTAAATTTTGAGGGAATGTAGGCCTACTAGTTTTTATTGTAATGTTGATTATGTCAGTGATGGGTGCTATTAATATGTCGAGATTATTTCAACAGGCATGTAGGAATGAGGTCAGTGTCAACCACCGACTCAGCAAAACTGGTTCATTCTGTGTAAAACTTTGGGTAAGTCAAGATAAGCTCTTGATAAGTTAAAATTGTAATGTTCTCCATATACCTTGTTCGAAACTTTATCGCAGATTTTAATTATTTGTAGAGTAAGCATATATATATAGGCCTACATGCTTTCGCCGTCACCCCTTTTATCACCAGGCCGCGATAGAGATATATGGATTGTTTTCTTTGTATTGTAGTTAGAGGGGGTTTCAACCGCCACTGATAATCACAAGCAGACATTGCAAAAACTAAGCAGATACTTCTCATTTTCTTTGCACGACAATGTGGCATTCCCAATTTCACGACAAAATAACCGTGTTCTATCGTATCATATATTTATAATATTCGTTAGTAATACGAGTACATGTATTAATCAACTGGTGCTTGATAAATGCATCAAAATGAAAGGCTCACAACAAAACGATGCGTACGAAATGTCGCTGAAACTAATCAACTAAATAACTTACATTAATTCAGGCGATCAATCCAAAAGCTGTCAACTTGAGTTCTGAAAATGCTTACACCTAATACACGCCCGGTCAAGTCATTCTTGGCTTTTTAGGGCGGTAATGACCATGTAAATGACATACAAATATTAAAATATGAACTATAGGCACGCATCATTGAAAATTCGACTTCCAGGCGAGGCTGCTGAATATCAATAGGGACTTACATGACTTATAATGAAGTTTGAATTTTTCATTTTGATCAGTATGTTACATTGCTGGAGCTGCTTCAATCGCCGGTCTCAATTATATTCGTTTTTTTATTATTTTTTATTATCACATCAAATATTAGCTTTTAACCCTTTGACTTCCAGGCCGGGGTGCATGCCAGGATTCAGATATACTGGTGTAGGAGTTCTATTTTTCGTCATTTGAAGCTGGAATTGCTAACGCAATTCCCAGCTTCAAATGACGAAAAATACATAATCGTAGTATATATTTGACGAAAATTTGTGTCATTTTATGGTTACGTTCATTGACGAATGACGACGGAAATTTCCGTCATGTATGGTAGTGAAAAGGTTAACCCTTTGACTTCCAGGCCGGGGTGCATACCAGGATCCAGATATACTGGTGTAGGAGTTCCATTTTTCGTCATTTGAAGCTGGAATTGCTAACGCAATTCCCAGCTTCAAATGACGAAAAATACATAATCGTAGTATATATTTGACGAAAATTTGTGTCATTTTATGGTTACGTTCATTGACGAATGACGACGGAAATTTCCGTCATGTATGGTAGTGAAAAGGTTAAACATGTTTAATATAAATCCTCACATCTATCAACAATATTGCTAAATCGTTGACCTCCATCCATTCTGTCGGTTGTGAATCATGTCAGTGAGACACAACCTCAAGTGGGTGAAAATTCCAATTGAATAATTTGGTGATCAACCCTTAAAGCGATGAATTATTATGTAAATTATGGCAACTGAAGGGTTTTTTCAATTTAAAATCATCATGAATGTCTTACTTAGCTCTTTCCGATTCATTTAATACTTAGGAAGTGTTAATTTATCCCGTCATAGGGTGTGCAAGAAGACTAAAACCCTTATTTAACCCGACAATGACAACCAATCAAAATCGTTTTTTCAATGCCCTGCTGTCAATGTTTGTTTTTTGGCGCTCATTCACGGAACTGAATAGCCTACACCAGGACCTTATGAAAATGAACAGGTAAGTTATGCCGCGTCAAAATAACCTTGTACAATGTAAATATAGGCCTATCCCTGACACATGACAACTATTATCGCTTGCAACATTTACAAAAAAATATGAAAGCTGGAATACTACGAAATTATATATGTGAATTGACAACTACGCGTATTATCGTCCGTGGCCGCATTTGATTACGGCGCCCGATGTGCATTTTACATTGCTTAGTATATGAGACATTCACCCAGGGTTACTTAATTGTTGGTTCACTGTTCACGGCACTGGGCCAACATTAAACCAACATTAGGTAAATATAGGCCTATAGTGAACTTAATGACGGGAAATGCCGGCCGCAGATCCAGGGCGGGGGAGGGGGGACGGCCCCGCTTTTTTTGCCACATTATTTTAAAAAGCCACCTAAATTGACCTAAATATACCAACAAAAAACTTGAGGGGAGCCCCCCCCCCCCCCCCACACGCTTATTTTTTCAAATCCTGAGGAAAAACCTGGGCTAACTAACAATAAAAGGTTTCTTATAATATAACCCACATAAAAACAAGTGGGTCATAAAGCTATTTCAATCTTCGTCTTCAACGCACATAAAATCACCCGGAATAAATAACTATATCAATCTATGTGGCCCACAACAAAACATCCAGGCTAAATAACTATTTCCACATCAAACAACCCGGGCTAAATAACAATTCCAACCTTCTAATTTAACCGCATTTTAGAACCCACACTGTATACCTATTTCAACCTTCGTATTTAGCCCACAACAAAGTATCTGGGTTATAAACGTTTACAGCCTTCTTATTTAACCCACAGAAAAGCAGCTGGGTAATATGGAACTATCTCAACCTTTATATTTCATCCACACCTAGTCAACCAGGCTAGATAACTATCCTAACCTTCTTATATAGCCCACATAAAATCACATACTGGGCTATTTAACTATTTGAACCTTTTTTTCACCCCAAATAAAAGCAAGTAGGTTCTATAACTTTTCAACCGACATATTTAACACACAGAAAATATCCCGGCTAAATAACAATACAAACCTTCTTATATAACCCACATAAAACAAGTGGGTTATAGAGCTATTTCAATCTTCGTCTTCAACCCACATCAAATCATCGGGGATAAATAACTATGTCAACCTATGTACTTATTTACCCCACAACAAAGCATCCAGGCTAAATAACTATTTCCACATCAAACAACCCGGGCTAAATAACAATTCCAACCTTCTTATTTAACCCGCAATAAATAACCCAGACTATATACCTATTTCAACCTTCGTATTTAGCCTACAAAAAAGCATCAGGGTTATAAACGTTTACAGCCTTCTTATTTAACCCGCAGAAAAGCAGCTGGGTAATATAGAACTATCTCAACCTTCATATTTTATCCACACCAAATCCACCGGGCTAGATAACTATCCCAACCTTCTCATATAGCCCACAGAAAATCACCTACTGGGCTATTTAACTATTTGAACCTTTTATTCGCCCCAAATAAAAGCAAGTAGGTTTTATTACTTTTCAACCGACATATTTTACACACAGAAAACATCCCGGCTAAATAACAATACAAACCTTCTTATATAACCCACATAAAACAAGTGGGTTATAGAGCTATTTCAATCTTCTTTTTTAACACACATCAAATCTAAATAACAACTCCAACCTTCTAATTTAACCCGCAATTAATAACCCAGACTGTATACCTCCTATTTCCACCTTCATAGCTTCCAGCCCACAGAAAATCTATTTAACCCAAATAAAAGCAAGTAGGTTTTATACATTTTCAACCGACATATTTATTTAGCCCACAGAAAACAACCCGGGCTAAACAACAATTCCACCCTTCTTTATGCCTACACGTAATAAAGCACCCAGACATATTTCAACCTTCTTATTTAGCTCACTACAATGCACCTGCAATATGCAATATGCGTTATGAGCGTTAGAACATAAATCGTTGTTGCTACACAGTACACTTAGCAGAATTGCGTTCTCGTAATGATTAAATTATGCTATAGTGATATTTGTTTTTGTTTTCTTTGTACAGGATAAAGGTACAGCGATACAATTTTTAGATCATTCTCCTGGAGACACGACTGCCCCGTATGCACATGATACAGTAGTGTATGAGAGATAAAATTGTAAGTATGCCTATCTACCTAATTTATGTGTTAACCAACAAATATTTAAGTTCTTGTAGTTATCATATTGTAATTTTTTTTATCAAAATATTAAATGCAAATTTCGAATTTGATCACCACGAATAGAACATATTAAAAAAATAATTATGTTTCATTGATCCATTCATTATTTTATTTTCAGCGAGACAGCAGTGGTTTTAGAAGAATATATATGGGCAATCTATATGAACACTCAAAGTCACTGGCTATATTTGTTTTATCTGTATAAGAAACATAAACAAGATCGACATTATTTTATGTGTGATATGATTTTCTTAATGTTTAGTAATTACTAAATGCAAGTGCAACATTCGTAATTATTATTATCTCATCATTGACTTTATAATTGAATGTGTTCACATGGTCGCAGAGTAACACAAAAGTTATCCACAAAAGGATTACCTACTTCTTGTCTGTACAATAATAAATTATCTAGTAGCTATAACAACCACCATTATATAGTTCCGGTACAATTGTAAACAAAGCACTAAATTATAATACTTACATTTTATTAATAAACAGGATAGTAGGCCTACCCCCCTACACTTTTCAATAGCCGATAGAATACTATTATATGTACACAGAAGTAAAATACAGAAAATATGTGCCCCTGAGCCCTTGTTGAAATGATGTGTTTTCCCTATAAGGCGAAAACGAGTGCATCTCTGCCAAGCATTTCAATTGACAATCACTAAGAATCATTGCGCTATGACCAAAACCTTTTCATTGCGTACTCAGGCAGGTAAGTGCCTACATACAAAAGTATGAGCGATACGGACTAGTGGTACTTGGGATTACGCGTTCACAATGTGTCTTTGACTTTTTTGAAAAAAACAATTTCACCATACATTCTATAGTTCCTCAAATATTATTATAAACATAAACACAATGCTATATCAAAACTTTTTGGTAAACCATAAATGGTACCTTGGCGATAACAATTTAATCTAAACAACTTTTTGGTAAGTCATAAATGGTACCTTGGATAAAGGCGATAATAACTTATTCTAAACAACCGATGATAATAGTGTTCACTTTGCCTTAATCAGTCTCAATACAAGGACAAATTGAACAGATTGTTACTCCCATCAGATACGCATAGTCGGCACAGACTGGGAGAGGATAAACCATGGGCCTACTCACAAAACAGAAAGCGAATAGTATAAATTAATTCACAAATATGTATTTTTTTTTGTTTATAGCTAAATGTAATAATGATAACAGTAATTCGAAACATGTATTGCAGTAATATCTTGCGCTCACTATGTGACCTCAGGAATAAGTCTCCGTCATGGAGTGGTATAAAAAATATACTTTAGAACCTAAATCTGATTCAACCCATCAACATTGCCTAGTTAAAAACAGGTCAGACGTTTCACCTAACTGATTAAAAATATTGATGGACCACATACCAAATAATAATTCATTAATGTCTAGATGATTTAACACACAATGCTGAAATATTTGCGTATCAACCATTGAGACCAAAGAGTTGTTCCAATTTGAAATCATCACAAATAGCTTAGTTAGCTCCTTCTGCTTCATTTGAATATCTATGTTATGGGTCTACGGTCATAACAGTTTGCTAATTCCTTTCAGTGCGGGAGTCGTTTACGTCTAATGACGGTCCCCGCGCTGAAAGGGTTAAGAATAATTTAGGAAAGTATCACGGTAAAATATAAGCTCACCCACCATAGCAGTATAATGGCCAAAACTAGAAGGAACTACCACTAATGTGCTAGTGAGTTTGGACGGGGCCATTGTTTCTGAAGGAGCGAGCCAGAGACAGAGCAAGAGTCAGAGACAGAGTCAGAGACAGAGCCAGAGCTAGAGCCAAAGACAAACAGAGTCAGAGCAAGAGACAGAGACAGAGCCAGAGACAGAGACAGAACCAGAGCCAGAGACAGACTGAGACAGAGACAGAGACAGACAGAGACAGAGACAGAGCCAGAGACAAACAGAGCCAGAGACAGAGACAGACAGAGTCAGACAGAGACATAGCCTGAGACAGAGGCATAGACAGAGACAGACAGAGACAGAGACAGAGACAGACAGAGCCAGATACAGAGACAGAGCCAGAGACAGACAGATCCAGAGACAGAGACAGAGGCAGAGCCAGAGACAGAGCCAAAGACAGAGACAGAGACAGGCAGAGACAGAACCAGAGTCAGAGCCGTAGACAGAGACAGACAGAGACAGATATTACATTTTTACAAGTGAGCGGGGAAGAAACATTTTGCTTTTTTCTAACTTGAAGGCCAGAGTGGGGTTTGAACCCGCGATCTCCAACTTTCAAAGCAGGTGGCTTTAACCACTGCACCAGGGCCCCCGCCCTATCGGATTAACAATGATTAATATCGGAAAGTTGTTCTTAAGATTTTATACAACGGATATTTGAATTCTGAGCAACATGTATAATTATAATATGACACAAACATATGTCAGTAATAATGCATTAAAACGATAACAGATTAATTATCTTCTCTATGATATTGATTACAGTCTCTATAAAAGAGCAAATGATCTATTTCTTCGCCCCAGTAAACAATAGACCTTAGCCCACTGTTGGATTAATGATGTACCGCTGTCTGCAAGACGGGCCCAACGTTAAACCAACATTGTATTGACGTATCGTGTTATCGGGAACGCGTTTTTAACCAGAGTATTAAATTGTGTATACACAAATTGTATGCATTTTGGATGTGGGTAACCATCATTTGTGTGCATGAACGTCGATCAAACTGTAAAACCAGCTGGTTTAAATGGCATTCTGAAGTTTTCTTAAAGGTATAGTCAACTGTCAAAATACACTGGACAAGGGTGTCCCCAGAATGCAACAGTGGCCCCTGGACATTCCACAATGACATATCACCCCACATACACAGTTATCAGCCAAGATAATAATACTATAATGTGTTTCATACACATCGCCGCATTATGAGCAAGTTCCCAAATCATATAAACTCTATATACTTGAGCGACATCTATGAGGAAATAATTCACCAATTCTCTTATGTGGGCTTAGTGTTGTAACACAAACAGTTGTGTTGCCATGGGGGTCTAGAAGCAGTTGACTCACCGCATATTAACAGTGAGAGCTTTCCCAGCCAACGGGCACACTCACCAAATGTTGGTTTAATGTCGGTCAACGTCGCAGACGTTGGTCTAACATTAAAACAACTTTGGGTCAATTTCTCGTTGGAGTAGTATCTTGTAATTAGTTCAGTTGCTGATATTAATATAGTCAAAGTGTACTCTATAAGCTAATGTAGGCCTTCACCTGACCGTCCCACGCATGCCCATTTCGCAGTTGTATGAATCTTTAAACTGGAGCAAAACTGCTTTTGTGAATATGGTTTTTAAATTATTTAAACATATGTTTAGTTACACTTGTGTTAACGCTAAGCTCGGGTTTGGTAAAACCTCTTTTATGAATACGCCTGATAATGTACAATATGACGGTGGACTCAAAACGTGAAATCACTCAACTTTGCTTTGCTATGATTTTACAAGATTGATGTTGTTTAGTTATTATTAAAGATTCATACAGCTACAAAACGGGCATGCGTGGGACCGTCACGTGTAGGCCTACAGTAGCATATATAGAGTACAGGGCTGTAGGTATACAGTAGCCTACTGTACAGGGTGACGGCATTAATATCATCAACTAAACTGATTATGACGCTGGTCCAACATTGGACCAACATAGGACAAATATACTATGTTTGAGAGAAAGTCCACCTGCCCAGCTAACACAACACATTGTATAGCATTTATACAACGTCGGCCCAACGTCTTCGACGCGTCTTCGACGTTGGTCCAACATTGTATAAAGTCATACAAATGTTTTGTGTTCACTGGGTGTCAATATATAAGCTTGGGGTCAACCAGTTTCGACATCCCCGCAGTAATACAGTCAGTTTGTTTGCAGCCCAGCGACCAAGTAGGGGCCAGGGCTAATGGCTTTGAATTATTAACTCATAGATGTCGCTTAAGTATATATGAAGTTGCTGTGATTTGAGAACTTCCTCCTAATGAGGCTTTGGGTATGAAACGCATATTTAGCATTATTATGGAATAGGGCCTGCCCTGGGCCCACCCACGGGCACTATTGCATTCCGGGGGACCCTTGTCCGGCGAATTTCGACAGTCTACCATACCTTTAATTCTTCATCGTCATCTTACGCCGTACAACTGACTGACATCAGGTCACATCCAGCTAACGCGAGACGTTGATCCAATGCTGGGGTATTACTGGTCCTCTATCTGCGACGCTGGCACAGCATTACACAAACATTGGTTCCAGACATTCCATGTTAAGACGCTGCTCCAACATGAAGCTAACATTGGTTTAACGTCTCGGCTGGGTGTGCTGGGTATCCGTCCCGCTCTGTGCCCAGATATTTGTGTACGTTGTAGGCATTGCTCTTTTGTCAACCTAATAACCTAGAAAATATTATTGTATATTTGGCCGTTAAAGGGACATGCCCAGGTCTAAAATCATAAAAAAATTGGTGATTTTATTTTAGCTTAATAATATGACCATTTAACAGTTATAGATATAGAGACGAAATTCTCGTAATTCTTATTTTTGATATGGTTGTCAATAATTAGAAATCAGGAATTCGTCTCTATATCTAGCCTAACTGGTGAATGCACAGCACAAAAATTAAAAAACTTTTGCAGTTCTAGTCTATGGACATGCTTACATCACATGGTCATATTAATAAACCAAAATAAAATCACCGATTATTTTATGATTTTAGCCTGGGCATGTCCCTTTAAAGAGCATATGCATGGTGAACTTCTGTGAAACTCAATAGCTTTGACCTGCAATGTTTTCACCGAGCTATCTGATACAATAAAGTATGGGGGAGGGGGTATTATATAACATTATTTTCACCGAGTAACCGTTTAAAAGGGTTTCCGATGACGTCAATGCGTTTCACAGAATTCTGTGAAACGCAGTGACGTCACTCGGTGAAAACAAGGTTATATAATACCCCCTCCCTCATACTTCATTCCGTGAAACGCAGTGACGTCACTCGGTGAAAAAAAGGTTATATAAGAACCCTCCACCATACTTCATTGTATTAGCCAGCTCGGTGAAAACACAGGAGGTCGAGGTCATTGAGTTTCACAGAATTGTGTCACTGACAAGATATCACACACCTTTGAGGTCCAGCTTCGCAGACGAACTAGTGATTTGAAATAGGCAGAGTGCTACATTGCAGCCACAAAACGCATAATATAAGTGTGCGCATATAAGAATACTATGTTGGGCGTCCGAATTCACCGCACACCGTCCGTAATCACCGACCGAAATCACCGCGGCGTCTGAATTCACCGCACACCGTCCGAAATTAAAATGACTTACGGTGATCTCGAACCTCGATCATTTCATTATTTACTAATTAGTTCATTTATTTATTCATTCATTGAGTCATTCATTCACTCATTCATATTCCTACTCATTCATTTCTTCATTCATTGCTTTATATATTCATTAATTTATTCATTCTTTCATTCATTCATTCATTCATTCATTCATTCATTCATTCATTCATTCATTCATTCATCTTTCTGGTGATATGGACACCTCAGAGGGTTGAATAAACTAAGAATACCACAATACCAACAGCATAATGTATCGACGTAAAATTATAATATGTTATATTTGAAATATATATTCGATGCATCGTGTTTCCGAGACGTTGGTCGAGGCTTGTTTGGCCGTCGGGCCAGTATTAGTTCAACGGCGGAACAGGGTATGACCGGCGTCTCGTGTTTTCTTCTTTAGCCAAAGCCAGCTAGTCCCCGGTATACCTTGCTGGTTCGATGCTGGTCCATTGTCGTAGACGGTGGGCCAGCATTGAACCGGGAGGTCTTATATCTCTGTTTGCTTTGTATGTATATGGGCGCTCAGACTCACGCCAGGCAGGCACGAGACGTCGGCCCGGTGTTGGGTCGGCGACTCGTGTTTGCTGGGCAGGACCATGATAATGTGAGCTGCTGTTAAATAGACACGATGTATTGGCATTGGCAGTGCTGATTTGGTGCCGGACCGGCGTCGTAGGCGGTGGACCGGCATTGAATCGGCATAGGGCTTGTTTGCTGGGTGACCAGATGACGAAATATATATATATATATTTCGAAACATTCATACTATCATTTCTGTTACTTTGTATCCGTTTTTCTTTTATCAGTTGTAATCAGTTTATAACCACTTAAAGATGTTGCACATAAGGCATAGCATAGTTTTTTTGTTAAGTTCTGTTTTGTTTGGTTTGTTTTGTTTTTCTCACGTCTTGTGTATAATCGTGTTCCTTTTTGTGCTGTACTGTGTATTGTATATGTATTATGAATGTATATGTATATGAAATCCGAAAATAAAAAAAGTTAAAAAAAATATATATATTTGAAATATATTTTAGAATTATATCAAAAGTACAAAGTGACTCAATATATGGTATTTTCATAAATCCAGACAATTATATGGAATGAGTTCTGTGAGAATAATTATACCACAAGAATGTGAACACCTAATTCTCCTCTCTCAGAAAATGATACTCGACTCTTCAATAAATAATTACTCCTGAAACGTTTCTTTCATTTGGAATGCTACACATGGCTATTAAGTATTAGATAATTAGTGAAGAACACGGCATTATTAGAAAGAAGCCTCTGAGGGCGTAGCCCGAAGAGGCTTCTTTCTAATAATGCCAGTGTTCTGAGCTGATTATCGGACATAGTCGTTACCAGAACCCCTCCCCTGTCTCTACAACACCTTTAAACTCCAAAAAATTCTATGAACCAAAGTTTTGTTTATTGTTGAAATTTGGACACGCCCATTTATAGGAGAGGGGTTGTGTGCGCATATAAAAACTGATAACAAAAGTAAATCTGGTGTCATTTAGATCAAATAGTACTTGCTGGTGAGACGTGCTTCATTACAGTAACTTGATTCTTGATGTTTCCCAATCATTAATAAATATTTGGTATGTACAATATAACTTTTTTTTATACATTATTAGGCAATTTATGGTATTTTAAAAAAAATCAATGTAATATTTATATGTATATATTTAATAATTTATCATGTTTATATTCATGTTTATATTTCTTTGACATTCACAATCAAACTAATAGTCAATGGCTCATAACAAATCATACCAAATCAAGAGAATAAAATATAATTTCAGGTATTGCTCAGCATAAAAATCAATGCCGGGTCAATATCATATTCCATGCATCAAACAGTATACATTCAAATTATGTCGGTTTAATGTTGGGCCAACATCGCAGAAGTTGTACCATCAATATCCCAACATTGTTTTGACGTAGATAAGCACCGTTTAGAGGCCTACAACTGACTGTGTTGAGAAATATACGGCTTCAAAAGGGTGAAAAAATTAAAAAAAATATTTCGGCTCATAGGCCTTATATGGTCGTGTGTTTGTTTTGGGTACGTTGAACAGAGGAGGTGGTACCGGTGACTGCCCTATGTTCAGAAGGTTCTATGTTCAGAAGGTTCTATGTTCAGAAAATATTTGTTCAAAAGGTTCTATGTTCAGAAGGTTCTATATTCAGAAGGTCCTATGTTCAGAAGGTTCTATGTTCAGAAGGTCCTATATTCAGAAGGTTCTATGTTCAAAAGGTCCTATATTCAGAAGGTTCTATGTTCAGAAAATCCTATATTCAGATATATTCAGAAGGTCCTATATTCAGAAAATTCTTTGTTTTATGTAGGAAAAAACATACATCTTTCAATTTCGACCTGTAAATTAGGCCTACAATGCAAGATAACAAATCACAGGCTCTCATTTGAGCTCATTCGGTCAGATGAGCTTTTGTTATGGCGCGTTGTCCGTTGTCTGTCCGTCCACAATTTGCCAAAATCGCTATTGGGACTTCAATCAACATAGTGAACAGCCACAAACCAGGAGTGATCACAGAAGGATAGTTCCCGCAATTCAGGAATATGACACTACTGTATATCTGGTAATTTTCGCGTGTTCAAATATTTGCGAATTTCTGATTTTGGGACTTTACACGAAGTTTAGAATTCGCGAATTTTCATTTTCTTTAGAAGTGATATTATAATAGTAATTTTCGCGAGATTCTGGAATTCGAATTTCTCCTCCTCGCGAAATTCGCGAAAATTAAAACCACGCGAATATTACCAGATCTACATTATATCTGAATTCAAATCCACCTAAATCCGGTGCTAGTTTGAACTTGTAGAAAGTTAAAACAAAAAACACCTGTAATTACAAAGATGAGCTATATACGGCGCCATTGACACTTTCCTTTCTTTCATTTTTGTTTCTTCATTTTAGTCTATTCCAGGGGGTGGGGGCTGTCTGTAGCCCACTGCATATCCCCGAAATGCGTTGTATTGTTGGCTTGACCAATTAGAGCCTTGTTTTACCTATAGGCCTACCATGGGCCACAATTAGTTTGGCAAATCTGAAGCACATGTTTTTACGTCGATTTCTCAACGATTTTGACCCGATTTATTTGAAATTTTGAACAGTTCATTTTCAAGTCAAATCCTAACACCGGTAACAGTTTAGTTAGATCACTCGACATGTAATAGAATTCCAGAATGCATATAATTTTACGTTCACAAAATTTCATGAAAATCGCTTGATAATTTACGGAGTAATTAACGAAAAACATGCGCTATAGTATAGCGTGGGATGGAGTTAGCCCTGGATTGATTCGTTTCACCTGAAAAAATCAACGTTTTTCAACATGGCGGTGACTGAAATCGATCTCGACCCCAAGGTCTGAAAAATGCTCACAACGTTTTAACGACTGTGAGAAAAATGAGCTGAGCATGCGCCATCGTAGCTAAAATGTTACTGATTCGAAAAAAAACTATTTTCTTAGATATATGTCCGTCCCACGATTTTGTACAGGCCCGTAGCCAGGGGGGGTCGGAGGAGTCGTACGACCCCCCCCCCCCCTGACGGCTGAAGGTCCACATTTTGGCCATACATCTAGTACAAGAGGAATGAACCCATTTTTGGAGTTGAGTTGACACTTAAATTCCTGGAGATAAAAAATATATCACGGGAAAGGTCTCTAGTCTCTAGTTAGCTCCCGCCGTCACGGAGGAGGGAGCTATGGATTCTACCTCCGTTTTTTTTTTGCCTCTTCTTTGCCTATAACTTTGTAAGAAAATAAGCTAGGATAACAATTTTCGGTATGTGGGTTACTTCCAGGTGGATAATGAACAGGTTAAAATATTTTTAATCTGAATTCAATACGCAAGGTCGCAGAGGAGAAAATGATGATGTTACGGCGTTGGGCCGTTGGGCCGTCCGTAAACAATTCGTTTCCGGAGCATATCTCTGAAAGTACTTGTCCGATTGTCTTCAAATTTTACACACAACACCCCTAGGGGGTCTAGTTGTGCCTTTTTGGGTATTTGAACTTTGACCTACTTCTGGTTCAGAACTATGACCTTTTTAGACGTTTTAACGCGCACTTCGTTTCCGGAGCAGATCTCGAAAAGTACTGGGCCGATGACAGTCATATTGCACACACATGTTCTCTAAGGTCCCTTGTTGTGCCTTTTCAGGTTTTTGGACCTTGACCTTGAAGTTGACCCAGCACTTTGACCTAATTTATAACATCGGTAAATCCGACTGAAAGATTTTGCGGAATATCATGAAAACCGCTCAAGATAGCTACACCATTACTATAAAACAAATTGTGAGGTTTCAGGAGAGGATGCATCTTGAAAAATTTCAAGTCGATAAAATTAAAAATGGCCGCCTATCGGCCATTATTCACCTCGACAGGCCTGATATTGCGGAATATCATGAAAACCGCTCAAGATAGCTACACCATTAATATTAAATAAATTGTAAGGTTTCAGGAGAGGATGCATCTTGGAAAATTTCAAATTGATAAAATTCAAAATGGCCGCCTATCGGCCATTATTCACCTCGACAGGCCTGATATTGTGGAATATCATGAGAACCGCTCAAGGTATCTACACTATTACTATAAAACAAATTGTAAGGTTTCAGGAGAAGAAGCATTTTGAAAAAATTCAACTCGTCCAAGTTTAAAATAGCCGCCAATCGGTCATTATTCACTTTCACATGGCCGTAATTTGGTAAACCGTGCTAGATGGCTAGACCATTACTATAAAACAAAATGTGTGATTTCAGGAGAAGATGCATCTTGAAAAAATTCGACTCGATAAAATTCAAAATGGCCGCTTATCGGCCTTTATTCACTTTCACATGGCCGATATTTGGTCAACCGTGCTAGATGGCTAGACCATTACTATAAAACGAAATGTGAGATTTCAGATGAGGATGCATCTTGAAAAAAATTGACTTAATCAAATTTAAAATGGCCGCCTTTTCGGCCATTATTCATTTTCAATTGGCTGATATTTGGTAAACCGTGCTAGATGGCTAGACCATTACCTGATTACTATAAAACAAAGTGTGAGTTTTCGGGGGAGGATTTTTACCTTACGAATTCAAAATGGCCGACAATCAGCATTATTTACCTCGATAGGCGTGATATCAGGTAAACCGTGCTAGATAGCTAGACCATTACTATAAAACAAAATGTGACGTTTCGAGAGAGGATGCCTTTCAAAAACTTTCGACTCAATCGAATTCAAAATGGCCGCCTATCGGCCACTATTTACTTTTACATTGCTAATATTTGGTAAACCGTGTTAGATAGCTGGACCATTACTATAAAACAAAATGTGAGATTACAATAGAGGATGCATCTTGAAAAAATTGACTCGATCAAATTCAAAATGGCCGCCTATCGGCCATTATTCACTTTCACATAGCCGGTTTTTGGTGACCGTACTAGATGGCTAGACCATTACTATAAAACAAAATGTGAGTTTTCAGGAGAGGATGCATCTTGGAAAATTTCGACTTGATCAAATTCAAAATGGTCGCCTTTAGGGCATTATTCACTTTCACATGGCCGATATTTGGTAAACAGTGCTAGATAGCTAGACGATTACTATAGAATGAAATGTGAGATTTCAGCTGAGGATGCATCTTGTAAAATTCTGACTCGATCAAATTCAAAATGGCCCCCTATCGGCCATCATTTACTTTCACATGCCCAATATTTTGCAAACTGTTAGATGTTAGTCCATTACTATAAAACAAAATTTGAGGTTTCGGGGGAGGATGCACCCTAAGTTTTTAACTAATTTATATCGAATTCAAAATGACCGTAAATCAGCTATTAGTTACCTCGATTGGCCTGATATCGGGTAAACCGTGCCAGATAGGTAGACCATTACTGGGATACTGATTAGGATCATTAATTTCAATGGAGGTTTGCAATCCCAAACAAACTGTCTAGTTCTTATCTTACTCTTAGACTGGGCTTCTTAGACCTACAGTAGTTGTCTTGCGTCTTGATTTTTGGCCTAGCCTAGGACTACATTAATAACCCTATACAAAATTGCTTAAATCAAATTCTAATTCCGAACGGGAGCTCCTGGACTTCTGTAGTCATGTTTATGGTGGCGTATATCGTTTTTGCCGTACGTGGTCGATTTTTTTTCAAACGTACGTTTGTGACGTCATGTCGCTATGGAAATGACGTCATTTTATGAACCAAATTGGCCAGACAAACTACGAAATAGAGGTCATGTTTAAGTCACTGCTCAGTATTAGTATGATGCGGTGTCGATTCTTAATGTGTCAGCACATACTACACACACCTGGTAATAATTGTATATATTTATTATGCCGTAAATTCATATGTAATGATCTAAATAGCAGTGGTGTAAACAGAAGTGGGTTCTATTTTAATATGGCATCCAAAATTTCTAAGGGGTACGGTCGACGTCATGCCCCCATGAACAACTTGATCAGGTTGTTTTGCCAGTTAAAGTTATTATATGGTCGCGGGCACGAGATTTCACCTGTGTAGAATGTCATCTATACATTTTGAAGGCGGCGGGAAATATTTATTAGTAAAAGTAAATCACATTAGAAATAGTTCATGTATTTGAATCTGCAAGAAATAATAACCGGCGTGTTTCTCTTCTGTGAAAAATGCATTTAATAATGATATTAAATATTCATCTGTTTATTCAGCTCATACGAAAATTTTATTTATCATATCATTAAAAATAATAAAATTGTGTAAGATTTTCCTAGCACTCGCTGCACGATGATAATTGACTTTATTTTATCATTCTTTATGTCAGAATTTGTACGTAGGTATAATTTTATAGGCCTATGTTCACATCCTGGTTGGACCATTTTACAGATATCTGGTCAAACATTAAACCAACAATAAACCAACATTAAACGAGTATAGTTATGTTTGCTGGGAGAAAAAAATAATAATAATAATAAGAAAAAATAATGGGTTTCTTTTTCTAGATGTTGGCAGCCCTACAGATATTTTTGGCTACCTCTACAGTTAAACTAATAATTATGTCATTATACCTGAAGATGACGCAAAACTAGATGACAAGGCGTCATGCTTGGGAGGTTGGAATTCGTGTTTGGCCGTATTTAACTGAACTGCCGTAACACCTGGTTCAGAAATACTTTTTATGTGATAAAATATACAGACAGATTTTATATTTTTTTCATTTTTATAGAATTTTGAAAATGTTTCATTCTGTTGCAAATAAATTAAATATTGAAATTAAATAGTCATCAATTTGTCATATTTGTTGAGCTCATACAGAGCTCATTGTTTAAAGTCGATCCCCGCACTGAAAGAGTAAAATATTTATAATGACTGTAGACCCATAACATAGGTAGGCGAAGTTGAAATGTTTTCCATAACACGTCAACTGACATTAATCAAATGTGCAGGTAGCTGTTAAAGACCAGAACGTTACACGTTACACGTTACACGTTACATATTTAGCCCAATCATACAGTTTGCGATAAGTCGCAGTGGATTAATGTTGGGGCAGCATCGCAAATGTGTTTTAATGTGAAATTATCGAACGTTAAGGTTTCACCACATAAATTCATTCGCGCATAGTTTCTTTTTTTTAATTTGTGGCTCTTTGCAGCAGCCTCGGTGGTACATATTACAGATATATCATTTTGCTACCGATTAGAATCGATTCTGTGATGATTTGCTGTAGCAAAAGCAGCGAAATAAGCAAAGATATGTTAGCAGGAAGTCCTTGCGCTACCAGGCTCTTCTCAAAACCGCACTCATTTTTTTGCTAGGTCGCTCAGGGGAGAGTGGGCAAGAGGTTATTATGGCCCGAATAAAAAATACGTCAGTTTCACATGCCTTTTCTATTTATTTATTTATTTATTCAAACATATTTATACAGGGTAAAAACATTATTATGTTTTATGACAAGCATAAAAAGTGACAACACATATTTAAACAATAATTATCATATTATGTACAATAGTTACAATAACGAAAATAGAAGGTACATTAGACATTTTAGATCATAATCCGATGATATATGCCTTTGCGTTAATTGAATAGGTTTACAAATGTATATACATGTACATTTATAGCAAAGTGAAAAGAAAAGAAAACACAAATGTCCTCACACTAAAACTCCAACAAAAAGCTACAAAAATTGGAGAAAGCGATAAGACATGTACACTTATTGCAGCCCTAACTATGATTGAGTAATGGTTTGATTATTAGCCATATATAGTTAAAGGTTATATTTGGAAGCAGAAAATGTCTTCTTATTTCTTATTTCTGAAGGTAGCTTATTCCAAAGTCTAGACCCATTCACACTTAAAGATGATTTATATAAAGAATTATTACACCTGGGCTGCTGTAGAGTTACTTGTTACTTGTTGTAAGTTATTACTTGTTGCATTACGTGTTGAAACAGTATGCTATTCAGAAACGGAGGAAAAAAGATCAGAGAAGTAATAAGGAGCTAGATTATTTAGAGATTTATAAGTAAGACAACATGATAAAAAACAATATCTTTCTTTAACATTCTGCCACCCTAGACCTCTCACAATATGTATACCACGAATGTTCCAGTCAAAGTTTTGTGCAAGAAGTCGTGCTGCTCTATTTTGTAATTTTTGTATTTTACATAAATATTTTTGTGCAGCAGAGCCCCAGACAGTGATACAATAATCAATAATACTCTGAAATATACCGTAGTAAACACAATTAATATCATCCGTTGGGAGAATTTGTTTCAACCTTCTTAAGATATAAAGTTGCGAAGACAATTTCTTACACAATCCATCTATATGGTTAGACCAGGATAATTTACTATCTATTTCTACACCAAGATATTTAGCGGACTTAACAAAGGGTAACTTAACACCATTTATAAAAATATCTATGCTGTCTACTATATTTTGTTAGCTATAATTAGTACATTACACTTGTTTATGTTTAAAGTTAACTTATTTTGTCCAAACCATTTAATAGCTTCATTTACAGCATTCTGAAGTAGTTGCTGTATTTTTGTTATAGATTTATCACTAACACCTATCATAGTATCATCAGCAAAAATATTACAGAAGGCATTAGATAGACATGAGGGAAAATCATTAATAAAAATAGTAAAAAGCAGAGGACCAAGTATAGATCCCTGTGGAAAACCTTTGTCAATGAGTTTTGTATTAGACATTTTACCATTTATGGTAACAACTTGAGTTCGTTCATTGAGATAATTTGTAAACCATTATAATTCAGTGCCATTAAGGCCATATTTGCTTAATTTTTTTAAAAGTAATTCGTGATCAATTGTGTCAAAACATTTAGCAAGATCAAACATACAAATACCATTGGTTTCATTTTCGTTAATATTGTCAAGCACATATTCAATCACATTATGCAAAGACGTCTGGGTTGAATGGAGTTTCATGAAAGCTGACTGGGAATGTGTAATGAAAGAGTGAGATTGTAAATATTCTCTCAATTGAGAGTCAACTAATTTTTCAAATAATTTTGGAATATGCCCAATTACAGAAATTGGTCGAAAGTTGTTAGGGTCTTGTTTAGAGCCTTTGTTTTTGTAAACTGGAGTAACCCGAGCTTTCTTCCATTCATTTGGAATTTCTCCATTATAAAGTGACATATTAAATAAGATTGTTAGACTGCTACAGATAATCTCACTGCTAAGTTTGAGATACAAGAATCATAGCCTAGAATATCAACATTGGTTTCAGATGGCAATTTGTTTATAAATGCTAGAACATCTTCTTCAAGAAGGCTTTTAAATTTAAAGTTATAAATACTCGAGTTACTTCTCCATATTAGCTCATCATTTTCACTAAATTTACTACACAGTTTATTTCCAACGGACGCAAAGTGTTTTCATTCCACGCATCAGGTGACAGATCTGATGTTATGGAACTTTTTCTATTTTTTCCCAGGGATTGGTTCACTGCTCTCCAAACGTCACAGGATTTATTGGCTGTGATTGTTTTCTTATAATAGGATCGTTGCGAGTTTCGAATTGTTGAGATGACCAAATTACTCAGTTTTTTATATTCATTCATTTTGTCAGAAGAGCTAATGCGGCCATGCCATGCGGGGAGTATAATCACGTTTATATATAAAGGCTAAAATTTCTGGTTTGGTTTACATCAGCGCGCCTGTAGTTACTGGCATATCTAGTCTGTCTTGGTCTACCTCTTGATCTGTACAGCGACACACATTTTCCAGTTGTTTTGAGCTTCAGATTTAGTGCTAATTTATTACTGGGTCAGATGTACTCTATCTCTCATCAATAGGGAGTCGTTTACCGTCTTGTCAGCCAGCTTGAAGAAATTGTCATTGTTGACAAATCTGCAGCTATGTGTGTCGCACAGATTTTTTAAGGCTGTATTGGTCAGTTCAATTTTTCTTTGGACGTCTACAGTATCAAGTCGTGGGCAGATACTGGACATAGTCACTCTTCCCTGGCACATAGATTTTGCTTTCTTGATGAGTTTATCATAATGTTTGCTTATGTCCGGGATCAATCTGTCTGAGTAGCAGTCATTTCCTCCAACAACTACAGTGATGGTTTCAAACTCAAGAGTCCATTCTGCCGAGCTTCTCGCTATGTTTTATATTGAAAGAGAACAGACTGATGGTTAAAATAATATATAGGGTTATTTACATTTCTCCACTTTAAGTTCAAAACACACCAACGCGAACGTCAGCGCGATTAGGCACGTGACGAGTGACGCGACGACTGACGCGAAAATTACATGACTGTCCACACACCAACGCGACGACCAACGCGACATGGGAGGCGCGACAGCCGGCGGCCCTGGGGTAGTGGTTAGCACCGCTGCCTTTCACGCTAGAGCTCGGGGTTCGGTTCCCGGTCTCGGCGGTTTGAAAGAAACAAAAAAATTTCTCCCCCATCCACGTGTAAAGCTCAGTATTGTGGGGAGCCTACGTGACCGAGAGGTAGCGTGCTCGGCCTCAGACCGCCAGGGCTCAAATTTCGAATCCTGTGTCTGGAGGACAGTGTCATCTCATTCATCTCACCATCCTCAGGAGGTTCTCCTGGCTCAGTTTTGCCTATATGTGGACAAAGGTGGCCTAAAGCCCGATTCATTCCATTGCGACAACTGGCGTGACGAAAATGTAACAGTTTTGAAAATGGTCGCGATGCCTATCGCGCTCGCGTACGTCGTCGCGCTGGTACGTTTCGGCAATGATCAAATAATGGGTTTGAAAACTGACGCGACGTCATTTAAAGCTGACAATCACGTCACCAATTCCAGCTATATAGAAATGATTGTATGTATGTGTGATACAGTAAATGATGGGAAAATATCACATTATAAAATGATGTAGCAGGTAATTTATAAGATAAAGGTTAGATGTAATACAGTAAAATACTGTGACGTTTATCAGAAATATTACCTTCAGATTTTATTTCATTTTAGTGTTGATATAAATTTTAAGTATTGAAGGGCCAGAAGCGTTGTGCAGGCAACTGTTCTTGTTGTATTTGGGGATTTGTTTGTTCGGCTGTCTGTGTTTGCTATGGTACATGCTCTCGCCTCACTCTGGGACAGTGTGACTAAGAAATGAACTATACATAATACGAGAATAGAAAAACAAATAAATTTAATAAATACGTACATTGAAGTAAGCCTGATAAAACAGATATGATAAAAACCTTTCATTTGATGTATATGGTGACATGCTTTGTTGGACATACTAAGTACTAAGTAATATACTAAATACTTTCGTTCACTGGGATTAGTGTGTGAAATATCTACCCATTGTAAGTTAGAGGGCAAAGGGGGCCATGCTGTATGGTCTTTGTATTGAAATGGCCTTCCCCCCTTTGCCCTGGCTCTCTTTGCCCAAGGGGTAGAGGTGGGAAATTTCGCCTATTATCTCTCCCAAAAGTGATCTCCTGACTAAAGTAAGAACTAGAATACAATGGCAATATATAATGTACCACACAAAACAAAAGATTTTCAGAAGAAATCACATAAATTCATCAATAAATTCATCAAAATATATAAGCTTATATTCATAAGATTGTTGCCAAAAACTCCCTGTCGTCTATTACTTCTATCTAAGATATGTATGAGATGTCTATTTATGTTTTTTGTATACATATGTTCATAATTCATAACTATGACGTCATTACTATTTCATACAACATGTCACAATTAATATATAATTGATGGCCCCCTAGGCAGCTGATAAATGATCCACCTTTATAAATATCCAGTAGAAATTGGTGAAAAAGTGACGTCACAACCATCACGACATGACGTCACATATGCACGTTTTATAAAAAACTCGACCACTTGCCGCAAAAACTGTTCATGCTTTGTAAAACTAGACGTTCATACATTTGCAGCGATACATTATTTGTCTCTAGGAATTTAAGAGTCAACTAACTCCTTAAATAACGTCAATTTTCAGATTTCCTCCTCCACTAATCGACATAATTGAAACTTCAGGAATGTTTTTATAGGCCCTATACCGTTTCTGGCACTAAAAATTACTTTCAATTTATGAGAACATTTGTATTGACATATGTCTCGCGTTTTGCTAGGGTGATATTGGACATTTATTTTACATTTAGTTACCATTGTCACTGATTGGAAAATTTACCAAACCGTTTAATGACGTATAATTATGGGGTGAGGTAATAATATAAGGTTGAGTTCCCTTATTATATAGGCCTACATCGTCCATACATGCATCGTGTTATTACGACACAGACCTATCAATTGTGATTTTTGTCCCTAAAAACGGTTTAATTATAACGCTTAATACTTAAAGGTATCTTCTTGTCTCATAGACTCTTGTTTCTGGAAATCGTGTGGTAAGTTTGTGGTTAAATTAAATTTTAAATGTGTCATCTCAGATCGGGGCTGTGGACTGCGGATGGGGCTGATGGGCAGCTACCCCCCCCCCCCCCATGGAATTTTTCAAATCATGCCTTATTCTTAGTAAAAAATTAACCTGGGTTAAGATAAAGACCAATCTCAATCGACCCCCGCAAGGTCAAAATCCCTGCAGATATTTCCTGGCACAATGCAAGAATTCGATGCGCAGTAGTCTATTTTTTCATCGGAATGATTTATTGTCTACTTTAGGTGCAAAAGTCATTGATCCCAACCAACTGATTTAGGCAGTAACTGAGTACGTAGGCCTCTAGGATAGGATTCGGATCTACGAATGTACCGAATCACGTTCGTTCTCCTTGGCGCAATGGATGACTTCTCTTAAGTTTATCTTAGGTCTAAAATGAGAGACAGAATAACGCATAATGAATTTAGCCTTCATCAGCCACCTGATTTCTTATGTCTATCATACCCCTTTCTAAATGTAGTCGTACAATAAAAATATTGTAAAGGAAAATGGTTGTCGTCAAGAAAGCTCCACCCCTACAATTTGTAGGCCCTATTACTTCCATATTAATACCGGTGATTCATATGATGAAACTCAAGGTCAAGTTCAAAGATGGGTGACATTTACCTATTTTTCAAGGCAAATAGCTAATAAAGGAAAACGTTTGTCATCACGATTTGATGATAAATCTTGGTTCATACAATTTGTATCACTTTAGTATCCATACAATAGATAAAACTGACAAAACTGTATCTCAAATTCGAATATAGTGATCTTGAGCTTTTTTGTTATCAAATATTGTCATTACGATATCTCAGAAAACTCCAGGTCAGGGGGGAGAGTTGATAGAGTAAGCCTACATAGGCCTCATGTGATGGCGGAGGCATACAATTGACGCATACATGTATCAAATTCCCCTTCTAGTTTGACTTAATATTACATCTGAAGCAATATTGTTACGTTAAAGGCTAGATGTGTGGCAAAAAATTACGTGCCACTATTTGGGCAACATGAATAATTACCTAAATAAAGAACATATATTGGCCTAAATATATGCTCTAGAATGCATCATTTTAAGCCTTAGATTTCATTTTATTCATGTGGGTGGGGCATGCCCCAGGACCCTCTAGAGCATATAGGAGGCTGGATGTGCCAGCTGTCGTTTATATAGATTATTGTGAAAAAAATTGTGTATCCTCGTCGTCTGTCAATTCCTGGATCCACAACTGTCTTTGGTTGTTCAGGCATACCCCAAAACAGCATTATCTACAATCTTTAGTAGAATGCATACTTCTGTCCTGGCATATAATATAGCTAATTAAATACATGAAATTACACTCGAAATCATTAATGAATCCTTTGTCAAGTCAGTCAGCTAGGAAACGCCATGATATTTTTTGTGAGCTCACATTCGCAAAACGGAATTTATTCATGTTAGTAGGGGAGACCGGGGCTAACTGAGACAAGGGGCTAACTCGGACAGGCCTCTAATAGGAAATTCCATGATATGACATTATCAGTGGCCTCGTTTTCAAGAATAGGGGGATACCCCCTCCCACTTGAACTACAATCCCAGTGGAACTAGCAGAGTTGTGTGAGCAGGCAAAACTAAATGTATTTTTTTGCCTTTCAAGTAATTTTTCACGTCTCAATTACGAATCTTATAAAACTTAAATTACTATAGCTGTATTATACTGAAATATATCACTGAAAACACTCATATTTACTGCCTTATTTACAATTTTTAGATGTTCGATGCTGTACCATACCCACATGCCAGGTCATATTTTTCATAAAAGGTCAACCCGGGGCTAACTAGGACAATTCTGGCGGGGCTAACTGCGACAGTCCCAGTTAGCCCCGGTGTGTCCCAGTTTGCCCCAGTTGTAATAGAGCATTGTGGCCCACTTAACCCCTGTGGGTACTGACATGTGACCTAAATATATGTTTGCGCAACTCAATTAACATTTGTTAGGCCTACTTTAGATTGTATGTATTGGGGATGGACACAATGTGGGTGTTACGTAGTATCAACACATTAGGCCCATAGTGCATCGGGGATCAGCTGTTATTTTCTGCATTATTTTGTTGCACTTTAAACCTTTGTGTTTAAACGGCATATATATGTTTATTTATAGCTCACCCCCTTCAAACTATTTGGAATCATCACAGGATGCAGTATACCTTGTTTAATCTTTATAGATCCTAAATTGCTGAAATTTTAGGAGTGTCCCAGTTAGCCCCTGGCCTTGTCCTACTTAGCCCCGTATACGGGGCAAACTGGGACATAATTTTTTTTTTTTAATTAACCAAATCTGTATAGGTTTTAGTTGTCATTTATTAAAGGCCCTTGTGACAATAACAAATATCACACCTAGGTTGAATGATTGTTTTCAATCTCTAACTCTATTATTGTCTGCCCCAGGGCGATAAATGATAAAAGTGTCACAGTTAGCCCCGGTCTCCCCTATAACTATTCATGTTGAAATATACTTTCTTTTTCATTCAAAAAGCATGTATTAAATTGCTCAACATCATGACATCTATTCAGTGGTAGACACATAAATACAAAATGGCACGTGATCGTAATAATATGGAATGATTTAGCACTTTAAAGAGTAAAAACTCAGCAGAAATTAAAAACACAATTTATGTTTAGGCAGGAAATGCGCAATATGGGTTTTTATATTAATCCCTGTGCTGCTTAATTGTTTGTGAGTATTTTTCATTCATTTGAAGCTCAATTGCTAACGCAAATTGCTAACGCAATTTCCTGCTTCAAATGAAAATAATATTATTTCTAAAAAATAGGCATCTTCCAAATGTTATTTTATTAAGTCTGAAATTTGCTTGAAACGTATATATTCTGACTTAGCAGCACAAGGGTTTAAAACAAAGTCGCGTGAGCATGCCCCCGCACCCCCCCCCCTTTACCGACAGAAAGAAAAGTACAAAAAGGTCCACTTTTTGCTCAAAACGACTCCCCACACAAAAATCCTGGCTACGGGCCTGTTGTATGATTTTAACCTATTTCAGCCACTGTGGCTAGAATGGAGTTACCCTCTGTTAGGCTCCTATTGTTACTCTGGGGACTATCCGACCCGAGGATATCGGAGCTGTGTGAAAAGCCGAGGTGTGTCAGCATTACATTGCATAGCAGAACCCAAGTAGACCGTCCGGGAGTAATTTCTCTATAGTTAGATTCACATTAAATTCATCAACCAGGGTGAATGAATTTCGCGGATTCCTCAGTCAATTTGAACCAATTTTCATGACATTTTGCACAGACAATTTATTAGCCATGGGGCGACTACTCTGAAAAGTTTTACAATGTAAGAAGTTAGACCCTTTGATGTAATGAAATTATGAGACGAAGCTAATGGGTTTATAGAGGGCGATATATACAATATTTTTCAATGAGAATACTCTCAATAATCCACCATGCCCTATCACGCTCTCATCATCATCTGTATATCATTCATCTCATCAATTAACTGCACTGTTTTTATCGTATTGAAATGTCACTTAAATGACTGCTAGTCTACTGTCAAAAAAGGACGTACAGCAGCAATTTACAATTACATGACTCAGACATCTATATGTATACCATATGAGTAGGTCACTGGTCACGACGACCATACATTTATTCTATTTAAAAGACGTATGCCTATTTCTTATTTTACATATAGACGGTTTCCGATAAATTGATTAAATAATATTTTTTAACCACCCGAAATATTTACTTGTGAAGGTTGTGATATAATGCATATTTACCTACTACCACAAACCATGCACTTAGACTTTACATTGAACAGAGAATAACGTCATCGACCCCATAAGATAAAATAATTGATATTTATCATCTATATCACTCGTTTTTTATATGGTATATCGAACAACGTACCTCCTATGGAAAGTAATTATAACTGCAATATCTACAGTTTAATGAGTCCTCCGAATTGATCTAACGTCATTAATTTTAGGCTCGGAAACCCACTGGGTACACAACGTTTTTGCGACATTAAATCAAAGTCATTGACGTTGATTCAACGTCGTGTGCCCAATTGGAACTGAGAAATAGTCACCCGTACTTTCTAAACATAGGACCTTCTGAACAAATATTTCTGAACATAGAACCTTCTCAACATAGAACCTTCTGAATATAGAGCCTTCTGAACATAGAACCTTCTGAACATAGTCATTACCAGGGTTGTTTTTCAATTGTGTTTACTAGGCATTCTCTGACATAGGGCCGTCTTGATTCAGTTCACACAGCATTATTAAATTTGACCTAGGTATTATTAGACGCCCAGACCATTTTTCTGACTGTCTGCTGAGCTCTATCTGGCCGTCTACGAATCACTATCTGGAAGCGACAAAAAAGCTGCATTGGTCCAGCATCAGTGTAATGTATTTCCAACGTTCTCGACGTTGGCCAATATTTAACCAGCTTCAAGCCAATGTTGCGTGTTTTTTGGCTAATAATGCTTGGTACCCCTATGGTTGAGAGCATCTCAGGCACTTGAACAGAGGACCCGCATTGAGCACACTGCCCTGTGTGACCGATCGAAAGAGGGTTGCCGGCTGTACCCCCCTCCCTCCATACTGATCACGTACCCAAAAACAAAACCACGACCATATAAGGCATATATTTACTATTATAATATTAAAATATTAAAATATTAAAATATTATAATATCGGGGAGCCGTGCCTCCCTATACTAGGGAACAGCCAGTTGCAGGCATATAACTTTTTAGAAAAAAACGGCGCTTATCTACATCAAAACAATGTTGGTGTATTGATGGTCCAATTTGTTTAATGCTGGCCCAAAATTAAACCGACATAATTAGAATGTATCCTGTTTGTTGGGATATGATACTGACGCAGTTTTACTTTTTACGCTAAGCAATACCAGAAATTATATTTTATTCTCTTGATTTGTTTATGATTTTTGGTGAGTGTCAAAAATATATAAGCATGAATATAAACATGATAAAAAATTAATTATAACTTAAATATTATATTGAGAAATTTCAATTTCAAATTAACATAGTACATTGCTAAATAATTTACAAAAAAAAAAATTATATTGTACATAACAAATATTTATTAAGGACTGAGAAAAATTAAGAATCAAGTTATTGTGATGAAGCACGTCTAACCAGCAAGTATTCATTTTTCCAAATGACACCAGGTTTACTTTTGTCATCTGTTTCTATGCGCACACAACCACTCTTCTATAAATGGGCGTGTCCAAATTTTAACAGTAAACAAAACTTAGATTCATGGGAATTTTTTGGAGTTTAAAGGTGGGGTGGGGTAGAGACAGGGGAGGGGTTCTGGTAATGACTATGTCCGATAATCAGTTCAGAACACGGTATTATTAGAAAAAAGAACTCTTCGGGCTCCGCCCTCAGAGGCTTCCTCCTAATAATACCGTGTTCTTCACTAATTATCTAATACATAGGACCTTCTGAACAAAGGACCTTCTGAACATAGAACCTTCTGAATATAGGACCTTCTGAACATAGGACCTTCTGAACATAGAGCTGTAACCCGGCGACCCCTCTCTCCATCCGTCACAGAGCTGTGTGTTTAATGCGGGTCGTCTGTTCAAGTGACTGAGCTGCTCACAGAGATAGGGGTACCAAGCATTATTAGCCAAAAAACATGCAGCCTTGGCCCGAAGCCGGTTAATTTTTGGCCAACGTCAAAAACGTTGGAAATACATTACACTGATGCTGGACCAATACAGTCTATTTGTCGCTTCCAGATAGTGCTTCGTAGACGGCCAGATAGAGCTCAGTAGACAGTCAGAACAATGGTCTGGGCGTCTAATTATACCTAGGTCAAATCTAATAATGCTGTGTGAACTGAATCAAGACGGCATTATTTCAGAGAATGCCCAGTAAACACAATAGAAAAACAACCCTGGTAATGACTATTTATACATAATTATGTAGTAGAAAAGTTCAAACTCACGTCATCTGAAAACTGCTTTCACTTGTTTATGTCTTATGACCATTACCTGATTACGAAGCCAGAACCCATAATTATCTGTGTATGTATCTATCTATTTATTCACCAGCTATTGTATCTGATCAGAAAAACATTGCTAAAATCAGAATTAAGCATGTTTTCTTTCAGGATATCATACCACTCAGCATCCATCCATCCATTCATCCATTCATTTATCCATCCATTCATTCATCTTTCATTCATCCATCCATCCATTCATTCATTCGTCCATCCATCCATCCAACAAACAATCAGTCAATCAATAAATCATTAAATCATTAAATCAATCAATCAATCAATCAATCAATCAATCAATCAATCAATCAATCAATCAATCAATCAATCAATCAATCAATCAATCAACATTGATCTATCCATGGATTAATGAATGGATGGATCAATGGGTAGGTTGAGGCAGCCTGAGCCCACATTATGGCCTGTATGTTTACGTTCTATGCTTTAGTTCGCTCAGGTATTGACTGATGTAGATTGAACACACATTGGTGAGTGGTATGTATGTTTAAGTTTATGTTTATGTCTTGAATAACTCTTTCTGGTAAATATGGTAATGCAACTGTAACGTGAATTGATTTCGTTCTTACACTATAAGAAATAACATTTTTTTATACAATAGAGTCGTTTTCAATAAAAGATATTTTTTAAATTGGGAAGAGCATATCTATGGCAATTGGCTATGTGAAATAAAAACGAGTATATTTTAGGTTTTCAGAGGAAACCAATGGGGATTTATTTCATATTGCACACTCATCACTATGGAGTGTATATGTGCCTTTTGGAAGTCATGACATTTGACCTACTTTTTTACCTACATATCTGATCTAAAATAGCTTAGACACTAACAATCACGTTTCCGGAGCATATCTAAGAAAGCCATGGTGAGATTACATACATATTGGAAACGCACATAATTCAGGGTCCATGCTTGTTGTAATCTACACGTAACTATAAAGCATGGCCAAATACAGTGGTCTTTGTCACCTACAGAAGTTTTTTTTTATATTAAGCAGGATTAATATTGTGATCGTTTTATAATATTTCTTGCATTAGAGGTGATTTAAAGTTGATTTAGCCTGTAACATACACGTTGTCATGACAACACGTGCTTTAATATGGGTTATGCTGTCGAAGTATGAGGCAACAAAATCATTATCGTTTCCATTACCTAAATATATGTTAGGACGCAGCTTTCTCTCCCATTAGACTGTAAATGAGGGTAATTTTGTTTTGCTTTTGGGGCTTGTCCGTTGTATGAGTTCAGAAACAATTTGATATTTACAGAATAGCAGGGAAACTCAGGGATGAATAGCTTTTAAAAAATGTGTATATCCTACTATAAGGCCTAGAGCCACTTCCCAATAACAGTGAAACAATCATCTCGGAGGTGTTGCTTGTGCTGTATATTCAAACACATACCGGCATGTCTGATGTGTCAATGTGATTTATATTAGGCCTATTATGGCATTGTCGTCTTCTTTGACGTCGGGCATATACAAATATGTGATGGGAGATGATCAACGGGACCATAGTGCAGCAGAAAGTCAGTGTTCCGTACATTATAATTACTACACAGAGCACTGTGCTGCCTGTTCCGACCAGACACAGACGGCACGCCTGTATCAAAATGCGGTCAGCTCTCCCAGCAAACACGAAGATTCGACCCAATGTTGTTTCAATGTTGGTCCAGCGCCGTTGGCGGTGGGCCAATATTGAAACAGCATTGGGTCAAATGCTCGCGTTTGCTGGGCTCCACACAGGTGTCTGTCTACACCCACCCCTCCGCCACCATAATATTCTCGCCAGCCGATCAGGGTACTTTTAGCAAGACAGCCGGCCAATCACAAGCTTACTACAATACTTGAAATTGAGAGCGGGAGACATATGACGTCAACCATCTGCACATTTTAACATGCGAAGGAGCAGTGTCTAGGGTGAGCAGTGTATATAATTACCTGACACGTCATCTTATTTAACCCATTAAGTGAGAAAGTTTCTCACACTTGAAGCTGTGTCTTCCTGACGCGATACACAGCTTCACATGAGAGAACATTTGTATTTCTGTTTTTTTACAGATTTGTCAAACAGTCATGTTTAAATCTTTCTGTGGATTGAAGACAAAATTCACCTTGAAAATGTATGCCTACTATTGAAATATTAATAAAATGTTAAAAATATTATAGTTGTCATCGACACATAGAGGGTTCAATCGTCGAAGAGGCAGCCTGACCTTTCCTACAGGCAAGTCGTGGCACAAACATGGGGCGCTGATCCCATGTTGGTTTGATGCTGGGCCAGCGTCGCAGATTGTTAGCCAGCATTAAAAAACATGAGCCGAACCTTAATATCACTTGCCACAAATATAATCTTATTATAACTGTAATCTAAAAACAATTCATGGTCATGGTTAGCGCTTAAAAGGTAAATGAATAACAGTAAATGAATAATTGCTAAATGCCCTAATTGGACGATAACTGTGAGGCAATTCAGATGTGTATAATTATAATATAGCGTTGGGTTGGGTTGGGTTGGTGGTGACTGTTTCAATGATGACTGTACATACGAGACACTATGGGCCGTATCCTCGAAGCTAGTTTAGCTAACACTAAGTTTAGACTTAACACGGTGTTAAGTAAAACATTGTTTTAAAAAAATTAACCCGTATGTCCAAAGCCAGGTTAGCATCGTATTAATAAACCATAAGGTTAAATCCTAAACCAGTGGTGTAACACCGTGAAGCATACAATTTGTGTACACTTGCAGCGACTCCCCGTCAGCGCCGATAATGAGCACGTCCTACAAACACGATACGTTCCACCAAAGAACTAAAGCGGAAAACACATAGGACGCGAGCGTCACGCGAGCGACACGCGGCACGCGATAGCTGCGCGAGCGACGCGCGACAGATCAAAACACATAGGACGCGTTAGCTCGCGAGCGTCAAGCGTAAAATAGTAAATCTGAGCAATCAACATCAAAGGATTTTTGCCGCTAACGTACTTCAATAGCGATGCTGGTGCTATACCTTGGCAACACACTGTCGTCCAACGTGAAAGGACGGTAGAACGTTTTTTTAAGATAAAAACTGTTTTTATGCCCCCCCCCTCTCCCTCGCGTCAAATATCACAAAAAAAAACGTTATATAGATGGTCTTGAAGGACGAAATACATTTTAAAGTGTTTTTTTACAGCTATGACCTTGAGGAATAAATCAAGGTCGAGGTCAATAACCAAGTTCCAGTCATATACAATTGCTCAGCAAGTGCTAGCATGGATTACAATATTTAACCCTTACAAGCCTGACTATACATTGCCATCTCCATCCACTACAGGCCGCGTTGTAGTGGATGGAGATTATTTGATGTGGTTTAAAAATTAAAGAAAATTGTGATGTATTGGTATGCCAGTTTCATGGAAATTTACATTCTAAAACCCTTGGTAGTAGGAAAATTAAGTGTGTTTTCAGGGATTTAAAATGATGTTTTAATGCATCGTGAGGGCTTAAATGGTTAACTTGTTCGTCAAACATACATGCACATACAGTTGCTGCGCATTGTCGGCAGCTTTTTATGACCATATCCAATCACACACACGCCCATGATTTTCTGGGCTGACTCAACTAGGCCTATACCACATGTCCTCTTCATTTTATACAATAAAAACTCACAAAATACTGATTTCCAAAATAAAGCTAGTTATGAATTTCATAATTGTTGCTTTTGTGGTAATGTGACAATAATTATAGTGAGTTAAGATATATTGGTCCCTTGGACATTTCTAAATTTAATATTTTAATTCGTGCATTCTTGTTATAATTACAAAACTGTCCCTTTTGATCAATTGGGACTGTTTTGGATTAATGAAAACCATATAGGAAATATATTCGATCACATTTACTTCATAATGTCAGTAACAATATCAGCTTATCAGCTTACCAGTATTCAGGATCGTGGTTATCTCGTCCCAGATGTTACACATCTTATCAGCATATCTATAGAAATGATGCTCAAGGTCGTATTAAAAAGCATGGTCTTTCCTGGACCTGTGTAATTAACAAATCCATATCGAGGGGCCTGTTTTCTGTTTTTTTTTTTTAGATTTCGGCATCATAACTATAGACTTAATTGAAGGAAAGCTTGCTTGCCTAAAAACACGTCCCATACGTACACTTGCTGTATCACCACGTGGATGTATGGGGATTCCCTAATAAATCATCATATGTTGACGTCATACTGTGGATTCACCTCGCGTAAAGCTCGCGTCACGCGTTAAATGTCGCTCCAGAAGTGATCGGTGACGCTCGCGTGCCGCGTGCCGCGTGACGCTCGCGTGACGCTCGCGTGACGCTCGCGAGCTATGTATTTATCCAATGTGAAATGAACTAAAGTGATTGCTTACGCGTATGACGCGTGACGCGTGTCGCTCGCGTGACGCTCGCGTCCTATGTGTTTTACTCTTAATTCTGTGGTTCCACCAATGCTGCTTTATTGTTCCTGCCAGCGTCGAAGACGACGGCCCAGCATTAATTCATCATCGGCACAAGGTGTCGTGTTTTGTCGGGTTGTCCCGTTTGTGAAGATCAGCAAAGACAATTTAACCTTTACTTTTTAACATTCAAATGTTTCTTCTCGTTCACCGTGATAAATCGCAATTTCCACCTTACATGCCTTAAGATGAATGAAAATCACTTCGCTTGATAAAATCAGCAAATAGTACATATCAAATTTTAATCAGAGCTGAATTAATTAGACGCATTGTTATATTTTTCATTAATAATAATAATAATAATTAAATGCCGCACAATAAAATCTGAGAGATTAATGATGAATTATTATTTACTTTTGATTACGGTAACATCTGAGATAATAAATGAGGTATTGATCCTTTCAGCGTGGGGGCCGTCTGTAGATATATATGTCAAATATAATTGCCATAGAACCATAGAACCATAAAATAGGTACTCAAATGAAATAGAAAGAGTTCATAAATACATTTATGATGATTTCAAATTGAAAAAAAAATTTGGTCTCCATACAAAAATACTTCAGCTTTGTCAGGGTTAATATGTCATTACAACATGTATGTACAATAGACATTTAATTAATTTCATTGATGTATTAATATTTAATTGAGATAATCATGCGAGATAGGGAAACATTTAATTAGCAAAGACAAGTTAACCTTTACTTCTTAACATGCAAATGTTTCTTCTAGTCCAACAGTTTATTTGAGTAAATAAGATACATTCATAATTATCAATAATACTAAAATCAATACTGCGCAATAAAATCTGAGAAAATGATGATGATTTAATATATACTTTTTATGACGCCCAACGACATCTGAGATAATACAAAATGCATTAACCCTCTCAGCACGGGGACCGTCTGCAGACGTCCGAATCTAACGTACATAGACGTCATACATAGGTAGGGACAACTCAAATGAAGGAGAAAGAGCTAATGAAGACATTTTTGATTATTTCAAATTGAAACAAATCATTAATATCTTGGTTAGCTCGTTCTGCTTCACTTGAGTATCTATGTTATGGGTCTACTGCCATTATAAAAAAATTTAAATTCTTTTAACGCGGGGACTGCCTTCAGACATCTGAATTTGACGTCTGTAGATCCCCGTGCTGAAAGGATTAATGCATTTTGTATTATCTCAGAAGTTATTGTGCGTCATAAAAAGTATATATTAATTCATCATTTATTATCTCATATTTCATACGAAATTTATTTTAGCGTTGTAAAGGTTATTATTTCATTGTTATATGTATCCACAGTAAAATCTTAGATAAGCAAATATTTAATTAATTCGACTGGTATATTAGCTTAAAAAAAAATTGATTTGCTTTCCCATCAAATATAAAAAAAATATTCGATAATGTTGATTTTTTCCAATGACTCCACACAATTATGAGTGTCGTCTATTAGTATTCCATGGATAATTATGATAATTTAGTTATATTTATGATTCGATTTCAAATTTCTATTGCCATCAACTTCCTTAACCTAATGCTAAATGGTTACCTTCTGGCAACATAACACACCGGTTTATCATCGTGTTAAAGCAGCTCCTTGGGATGACATCAATTTTCGTTTTTAGTTTTGTAATGAAGCAGTGTATCCCCCAGATCATGATTTTATTTTTTTCAGAGTTTTTAGATTTAAAAAAAAAATTATCAACATTTCTATGAATCCCCTTAAAACCCAAACAAACTTTTTGTATACCTAAACACTTGCTAAAGGACGGTTAAATGTTCCTACAGCATTGGACCACATGGTGATGCTGTCGGCCCAGCGTTGGGCAGACAATCAGTGCTGCAGGTGTATCCCCCTATATCCTGATTATAAGACACTAATTAGCGGCGATTGCTCTGATCTTACCGTCCAAGACGTGAGAATATGTGCTGTAAAATGCTGTATATTGCTGACTTGATTTGTTTACATGGCAATATACAACCTGGAAATATAACTACATGTACATGATGTATTTCACTCTATTTCGGTGCTTTAAAATTTGTTTTTTGACTTTTTTGTATTTTTAGTTAAGATCAGTAGGCTATATAGCTTCATATAAATACAATTTTCAAAATTGGCAACATTGAAAATGTCTCATCCCAAGGGGTCCCTTTAAGCCAAAACCAGTTTCTGGCATACCGGTTAGCGTTAAACTGAAAGTTACAACACTGTTATAGCTAAACTCACACTAACCTAGCTTCGGGCATACGGAGAGCAGAATGACCTCATGTTACATTAATACTTATATTTGGGCTATGCCCAAATATATTGAGTTTTCAACGGCATTTTAAACTTATTAAAATATCAACATTATAACATATTTTTGTTATATTTGATGGAAATGCAAATCAAAATACTTTTTAAGACATTGCAGGTATCAACTTCTTTATTTTCAAATCAGTGATGTACCAAACAAAAATATACACACATCTATGCATGCCTATCGCTATAATTAATTACTAATATACCAATCGAATTAATGAAATATGTTCTTATCTCAGATTTTATTGTACATACATATGACAATGAAATATTAACCTTTACAACGCTAAAATTAATTTCGTATAAAATATGAGATACTAAATGATGACTTAATACATACTTTTCATGACGCACAAAAACATCTGAGATAATACAAAAATGTATTAACCCTTTCAGCACGGGGACCGTCTGTTGACGTTAAGACGCCTGATTCTAACGTGAAATTCAGACGTATATAGACGGTTCACGCGCTAAAGGAACTTAAACAAATTATAATTGCCCTACATCCATAACACAGGTGGCCTACTCAAATGAAGCAGAACGATGTAACAAAGACATTAATCATTTTTTCAATTTGAAATAATCATAAATATTTTCATTAGCTTTTTCTGCTTTATCTGCTTTATTTTTAATTCTTTCCGAGCTGGGACCGCCTTTAGACGTTTGACGTTTATATACGTTAGATCATAAATGCATTATGCATTTCTGGTTAGATTCAGACGTCTACAAACGGTCCCCGTGCTAAAAGGGTTAATACATCATTTATTATCTCAGATGTTACTGTGCGTCATCAAAAGTAAATATTAATTCATCATTTATTCTCTCAAATTCTATTGCGCAGTATTGATTTTAATATTATTATTATGAATGTATCTTATGTAGGGCCTACTCACATAATCTGTTGGACCAATAATCTGTTGGCCTCACAAAATTGCCCTGTGGGTTGACGGATGACAGCATATTAGAATCAATGATGTCATCATCAATGTAATGGTCATCATCCAACTCAACAACGAATATGAATTTCCCTGTGTCTTATTGCTATGTTGTGCAAAACACAGCAAGCCACAATTATTATAATCAATCTGGTGCTTAATTTGGTGCGGAGGCCAAAGTGCAAACATGCAAATCGTCTTAAAAATTGTTTTAAGACGCCAAACAATCTCTCTATAATGTTTCGGGCTATTATATGAGACCGATTGTAATGCCGTTCATTATCTGTTGTTGGCCTAGTGATTGGCGTGAGGTACAGCAAGCATGGGTACCCGGAATCCCCAAGCAACAGTCCTCTTGTACCATGTGTACGCCCATCCTCATACATTGCTCCCAGGAAACACGACACTTTGCGCCGTTGATGAATTAATGTTGTGCCGTGGTCTTCGACGCTGTCAGGAAGAATAAAGCAGCATTAGTGGAATGTATTGTGTTTGTTGGACGTGCCCATTGTTGGCGCTGACGGGGAATCACTGTAAGTGTACATAAACTGTATGCTTAATGGCGTTACAACACTGGTTTAGGATTTATCCTTATGGTTTATTAACACGATGCTAACCTTGTTTTGGCATACGGGCTAATTATTTTTAAAACACAGTTTTACTTAACACTGTGTTAAGCCTAAACGTCGTGTAGCTAAACTAGCTTCGGGCATACGGCCCTTAGTGTAGAAGTATTTAATTCGAAATGAACATATTCAATGTGTAACAAGCCTCGTCTTTTCATCCCTGAGAGATGAGGTTTACCCAGTGTGCAGTGGGCCCCTCACTAAGCCTAAAATATGAGGTTTACCCAGTGTGCAACCAGCTTCTCATCCATCCTAATTACGATGGATAATGATGAGGTTGAGTCAGTGTGAAATGCCCCCCCCCCCCCCCCTGGGAGATGAGATTTACCTTCTGTGCAGTGGGCCTCTCATCTCTTCCGAGATATAAGGCTTACCTTTCCTAGCGTAGAGTGTTGAGGTTTACCTAGTGTACAGTGGGCCCCTCATCTCTGACTCTGCCTGAGAGATGAAGTTCACCCAATCTGCAACCAGCCCCACCTACAGCCCCTACTTCTCCCTGAGATGAAGCTTACCAGTGTGCAACCAGTCTCTCATCCCTCCTGAGAGATAAGTTTTTTTCAGTGTGCAATATTAACACCGTAATAAAACAATGATCTTTAAAACTTAGATTACTATCAAAGTATTTTGCTAATTTTCTCTCTAACTCCCATTTATCCACCTAACTTTTCCAGCCTAGATAACGTTAGGCCTAAGTTTCATAAATATCTGCTTTGAAAATTCATCTGTCTAAAATATATTTCGATTTGTAGCATTTGTGGGTCTAGCTACAGAAGAAAATATATCATACACATGTGTGGCACCAGATGGTTAATATGGTTAATATGGGAGCAATTTCATACTCTAGCCACCAGAAGATTATTATATGAGACATATGATTCTAGGCATCAGCAGGTTAATATAGGAAAAATATGATACTCTACTTCACAGAGGTTTGAGACACGTGATACTATAGACACCAGATGGTTGAAACAGTTGATACTCCAGCCTCCAGACAGTTAAAGCGACACAATCAGGCTAAAATCATAAAAAATCCCTAATTTTATTTCGGCTTCTTAATACACTGTTTGCACGATTTTGCGCCTAAGCAGGACTCCCAACTAAATAGTTCAGTTTTAACCACTGTGTGGCGTGTTGTAATAGAAGTGTGACAGGACTCCCAACTAAATAGTTCAGCTTTTAGTAACTGTAGTGTGTGGCGTATTGCTATTGGGAAAGGTGTATATGGCCATAATATGTGAACATGTTCATAGACTAGTATTGCGTATGTTTTTTTAAATTTTGTGTTGCGCATTTATCAGTTAAGCGAGAAATAAATACGCAATTTAATTTCAGACATGCATGTCTAAATTGAGAAATACAGGAAAAACTGATAAACGGGGCTTTTCGCACACTTGCTACGTTGCCACAGCAACCCAAAATTTAAAAGATTTCCGCAATGTTCACATATTAAGGAAGTAGGCCTATATTAAGAAGCCAAAATAAAATTATTGATTTTTTTATGATTTTAGCCTGATTGTGTCGGCTTTAATACAGAAGACATGTAATACTCTGGGCAACAGAAGAATAACATTAGATAAATATAATAGTCTAGTCGCAGAAGAAGAATATTTGAGACACGTGATATCAGAGACCCCAGATGATTAATACATGTGTTACTCTAGTCCGGAAAGGATTAATAAATAAAACATATGATAATCTAGGTATGAAAAGGTTAATATAGAAGAAATATGGTAATCTAGTCCACAGAGCGGTAATACACGAGACACACGTGATGCAATCGACCCTCTGGACCTCAGGGGGTTAATACACATCAAACTGTAGCCTATAGAGAGTTGATAATTAACATCTATGAAGCTCTAGGCATGAGTAGGTTAAAATAAGATAAACATGATAGTGTAGTCTACAGAGGGTTAAGACATAAGAAACGTGATACTCCAGACATCAAATGGTGAATATATAAGAAATATGATAGTATAGTCTACAGAGGGTTGATATTTGAGACACGTGATACTATCGACTATCCGGACCTCAGAAGGTTAATACGCGTGATACTCCAGCCTATAGAGGGTTAACAAATAACATGTGATGATTTAGGCATCAGTAGGTTAAAATAAGATAAACATGATAGTGTAGTCCACATAGGGTGAATATATTAGAAACGTAATACTCTAGACCACAGAGGTGTGATACTCCAGACATCGAAAGGTTAATATAGAAGACATTTAATAGTTTAGTCCACATAGGGTTAATATTTGAGAGACGTGATGCTATCTAGTCTCTGGACCTCAGAGGGTTGAGACATGTCAAACTCTAGCCTAGAGAAGGTTAATAACTAACATTTATAATGCTCTAGGCATCAGTAGGTTAAAATAAGTTAAATATGATAGTGTAGTCCACAAAGGGCTAACACATTAGAAACGTGATATCCGATCTCAGGAGAGATGAGGGGCCCACTGCACACTGGGTAAACCCTCTCTCTCAAGAGGGATGAAGGGTCCACTGCACATTGGTAAACCTCCTCTCTCTGTGCAAACTCCACCCTGAGAGAGTGAAAGGCTCGCTACACACTGGGTGAACCTTATCTTTCAGGCCCAGTTATGGATAAGGGGCCCACTGCACACTTCCGGCTAATTTTCATCTTCAGGAGGGTTGAGGGCTCGCTGCACACTGACTAAACCCTTATCTATCAGAAGGGATGAGGGGCCCACTGCACACTAGGTACACCTCATCTGTTAGGAGGGATGAGGGGCCCACTGCAGACTGGCTAAACCTCATTCTTAGGATGGATCAGGGGCTGGTTACACACTGGGTAAACCTCATCTATCCGGGCCAGTTAGGGAGGAGGGGCCCACTGCACACTGGGTAAACCTCATATCTCAGGCAATGTTAGGGATGAGGGGCTCACTGCACACGGGGTAAACCTCATCTCTCAGAAGGGATGAGGGGCCCACTGGACACTAGGTAAACCTCATCTGTCAGGCAGAGTCAGGGATGAGGGGCTCATTGTACAATCGATAAAACTCATCTCTCAGGAGGGATGAGGGGCCCACTGCACACTAGATAAACCTCATCTCTCAGGATAGATGAAGTGCTGGTTGCACACTGGGTAAACCTCATCTTTCAGGCAAAGTTAGGGATGAGGGGCCCACTGCACACTGGATTATTGGTTCACCTCATCTCTGAGGCAGAGTCAGGGATGAGGGGCCCACTGCACACTGGGTAAACCTCATATATCAGGCAGAGTCAGGGATGAGGGGCTCACTGCACAATCGACAAACCTCATCTCTCAGGAGGGATGAGGGGCCCACTGCACACTTGGTAAACCCCATCTCTTAGGAGGGATGAGGGGCCCACTGCACACTAGGTAAACCTCATTTCTCAGGCGGGATGAGGGGCCCACTGCACACTGGCCGAACGTAATCCTTAGGAGGGATGAGAGGCTCGCTGTGCACTGGCTAAACCCTTATCTCTCAGAAGGGATGAGGGGCCCACTGCACAGTAGGTAAACCTCATCCTTAGGAGGGATGGGGGCTAGCTGCACACTTGTAAACTTCATCTCACGGGGATGAGGGGCTGGTTGCACACTGGCTAAACTTCGTCTCTCAAAAGGGATGAGAGGTGGTTGCACACTGGATAAACCTCATCTCTCAGGAGGGATGAGGGGCTGGTTGCACACTGGTAAACTTTATCTCTCAGGGATGAGGGGCCCACTGCACACTGGCTAAACCTCATCCTTAGGATGGATGAGGGGCTGGTTGCACACCGGGTAAACCTCATCTCTCAGGAAGGATGAGGGGCCCACTGCACAGTCGCTGAACCTCATCCTTGGAAGGGATGATGGGCTCACTGCACACTGGGCAAACTTTATGGATTAGGTGATACTGGTACAATGAATGCTCCCAACGTCACCTGACCCCGGAGTGCCAGATGGAACATACTCCACTCATCGATGTAGTTGTTTTTGAAAATTAGAAATGCGAACATATTTATTGTGCTAGTCGAATGGACCCAGTGGAATGCTTCTTTTGACAACCAATAAGAAACCTCGTTACATCATTCACGGGGTGCCCAAGGACACTTTAATTATCTTGCATACACCACAGCGGGCTGTATAACTCTAATTTTCCTTTATTTAGTCCGCCACGGTGTATCGAAGGCACAAAATTAGCGGTTACACGCCCCGTCACGGGACATGGAAGAGGATTTAACTGTTATTTGCTCCGTCACGGGTAATCCAACGCACTTTTCTTGCCTTTTGGAATAGACCCGGCCTAATACTTATGTTATGGGTCTACGGCCATTAGAAGTATGTTTAATTTTATCGTGCATGGATTGACTTTAGACGTCAGAATCTGACGTCTACAGACGTCAGACTCTGACGACTAAAGTCTATTACCGCGCTATACGGGGTTAAAGGGTTAAACATGCTGTGCTAAACTAGTGGACAATCGCGAAATCAAGATCATCTAAGTACATTTTCAACTGGACATGTCTTTCTTTGACAAAAATTCCCAGAACAGGTACAAGTAGTAAATGTGATCTTGAAAAGTGATTCATATTTTGTATTCAGCCCAAAAATCTAGGAAAAGTACAATTCTATGGTGTCCGGATAGGGCCATCTCGCCCTTTCGTTGTTTCGCTGTTTCAAAAATTAAAATCTCTTTAAAATCTCGCTCTTTCGCATCGCCCTTTCGCAGTTTCGCCCTTCCGTTGTTTCGTAGTGTCGCAGTTTCGCATCGCCCTTTCGTTGTTTCGCAGTGTCGTTGTTTCGCAGTTTCGTTGTTTCGCTTCGCTCTTTCGCAGTTTCGCATCGCTCTTTCGTTGTTTCCAGCGTCGCTGTTTCGCATCGCTCTTTCGTTGTTTCGCATCGCTCTTTCGCAGTTTCGTACTTTCATTGCTCCGCACTTTCGCTCTCTTTCGTTGTTTAGCACTTTCGTTGTTTCGCACTTTCGCTCTTTCGTTGTTTCGCCTTTTCGTTGTTTCGCGGTCTCGCAGTTTCGTTGTTTCGTACTTTCGCACTTTCGTTGCTTCGCTCTTTCGTTGTTTCGCACTTTCGTTGTTTCGCTCTTTCGTTTTTTCGCAGTCTCGCAGTTTCGTTGTTTCGTACTTTCGTACTTTCGCTCTTTCGCACTTTCGTTGTTTCGCTCTTTCGTTGTTTCGCACTTTCGCAGTTTCGCACTTTCGTTGTTTCGTACTTTCGCAGTTTCGCACTTTCGTTGTTTCG
>OZ024913.1:12872207-12992207 GCA_964017125.1 Flabesymbios commensalis
GAAAATTCTAGAATTATAAACAATCAAAAAGAAATCTCAGAGATTATGAATGACTATTATATTAATGTTGCAAAAGATATTGGACAGAATCAAAATATTGATATTACGGAACACCCTAGCATTATTGAAATTAAACAAAAATCCGAGGGCAACAATTTTAATTTCCATCATACGACAAGAGAAGACGTGCTTAAAATTCTGAAAACGCTAAATCCAAAGAAAGCAACTGGATGTGACCAAATTCCAGCTAAATTACTAAAACATGCCTCTTTCCAAATTGCCCCAATTATTTCAAACATAATAAACAAGGCATTAGATGAAGGCACCTTTCCAAATATCCTAAAGAAAGCAGAGGTGATCCCTGTATACAAAAAATCTGACAAATTAATTAAATCCAATTATCGACCTGTGAGTATTTTACCGATTTTGGCAAAAGTTTTTGAAAAAGTTCTTGCCCACCAGATCACTCCCTTTTTAAACATCGTCTTCTCTTGTCACCTGTCAGCCTTCAGACAGGGTTATGGCTGTCAGGACACGCTGCTCACCCTCATTGAAAATTGGCGTAAAGATCTTCTAAAGAATAACAAAATTGGTGCTTTATTAATGGACCTTAGCAAAGCTTTCGACTGCATGCCACATGAACTTCTGATCGCAAAATTTAAAGCTTATGGTGTTCAGGATCAGTCAATCAAAATTATTAAATCATACCTCTCAGATCGTGAGCAACGTGTCCGGATAGGCAACGTGCATAGTTCATGGAAAACCACCATTAAGGGCGTGCCACAAGGTTCAGTTCTTGGTCCAATTTTCTTTAATGTATTCATAAATGACATTTTCTACTTTATTAAACGAGCACGCCTCACAAATTATGCAGATGACAACACTCTCTCTTTTGCACATCCAAATTTTCAAATTGTAAAATCATGCCTCGAAGCCGAGGCAGCAAAAGCTATATGGTGGTTTTCCATTAACTTAATGCAAGCAAATCCCGAGAAATTTCAGCTGATATTTTTTAATTGTAAAGTTGATTCTCCAGTGATACTAGACGGCTGTATAATTAAACCTGAAAAAGTGGTAAAACTTTTAGGCATTACTATTGATGAAAATTTGAGTTTTTCGATACACACAGAAGAAATTTGTAAGAAAGCTGGCAGACAGCTGAGCGCTCTGAGAAGATTGTCTTTTTATCTTGACAGCAAGGCTAAATTGGCTCTTTTCAGAGCGTTCATCCTCAGTCAATTTCAATACTGTTCAGCCGTCTGGTATCACTGTACTGCTCCAAATGCTCGATGTATGGAAAAGATTCAGGAGAGGGCTCTAAAGTGTGTTTATTCCAACCATACCGCCTCATATGAGTCCCTCCTGAATAAAGCTCGCCTGCCATCTCTGGAGGTTGGGAGACAAATGAACATCGCAATTCAGACTTTTAAAATTCTTAATGATTTATCACCGACATACCTCCTGGAACTGATTGAAAAACGTTGTCGCACCCGTAATTTAAGAAATTCTGAAAATATCCTGAAAATTCCTCTCATGAAGAGGGTGCGACATGGAACAAATTCCTTTTGCTTTTTGGCCCCCAAAATCTGGAACTCTTTGCCAGAGGCATTGAGAATTACCAGAGACCTGAAAACTTTTAGAGATGGCCTGCGAGCTTATTTTTCTCTTTAATTGAGAGTACAATAGAGGTAGGTCCCTTGACAAAGTCATGTGATATATTTATTTAATTATCAATAAATGCGAAATGTTTTACACAATTTTTAATCATATAATTTTCTCATATACAGCACAAGTTTTCTTATACAATCTTTTATCTACTTTTTATGTGCCAAAATGTATTATGTAATTTTTACCAGCTAATTTATATACTCATATACATTATAAGTATTTTTCTATATAATTCTAAATCGCGTTTATATATTTCATGTTAACTTCCTGCCAGCCAACCTGCTTGTTTTAATTGTTATTTTTTATTGTTATTTTATATGTCGCTTGACTAGCTGATTACAGCTAATGTTATATGTTTTACTTTGCGACAGGAAATAAAACTTATCTTATCTTATCTTATCTTGTTAGTGGCTTTTTGTTTAACCCTTTAACCGCCGGTGTCGCATATATTCGGATTTTCATTTTTTATGAACACATTAAGTACCACCTTTTTAGACATGTTAGAGATAGCATGTGACATCAATCAGCAATATTTGAAAACAGATGACCTCCCATTTTGTCTAATCTGAATAATTTTCACTCACTTGAAGTTGTGGATCGCGTCAGCGAGACACAACTTCAAGTGGGTGAAAATTCAAATTGAATAATTTGGCGGCTAAAGGGTTAATCCTTGCAACGCTCTAATGTTTTTGTACAAACCATAGCAACCAAAGGGGGTTTTATTTTGAGATCATTAAAGGGACTGGCCCAGGCTAAAATCATAAAAAAATCGGTGATTTTATTTTGGCTTCTTTATATGACCATATGATGTAAACATGTCCATAGACTAGAGCTGAAAACTTTTTTTAATTTTTGTGCTGCGCATTAACCAGTTAGGCTAGATATAGAGACAACATTCCTGATTTCTAATTATTGACAACCATGTCAAAAATTAGAAATACTGGAATTTCGTCTCTATATCTAGTCTAACTGGAGAATGCGCAGCAGAAAAAATTAAAAAACTTTTGCAGTTCTAGTCTATGGAAATGTTTACATCATATGGTCATATTAGGAAGCCAAAATAAAATCACCGATTTTTGATGATTTTAGCCTGGGCCAGTCCCTTTAAAAATGTCTTAGTTAGCTCTTTCTGGTTGATTTGACTGCCTATGTTATGGGTATACGGCCAATATTTTATTTCTTCAGTGCGGGGATCGTCTTTATACGTCAGAATCTGTCGTCTGCAGACGTCAGATTCTGACGTATAAAGACGGTTCTCGCGCTGAAAGGGATAAAGTCACATACCAGGGTGATCAGGGTTGCAAACATTTATTTATTAATGTGAAAATGTATTGTGATTGCAATCAGAACGACCAATCCTAGCTGACTGCCACTTTGCGCATATTTCTATATGAAAAAAATTGCTTGATCTAGAATTGCTTAAAACTATTTTTTTTATTAAAACAATACTTTTATGATTAAAACCCAAAACGGGTTATTTATTTTTATTAAATTATTTCATGAAAATGTAGGGTAAAAACTTGCAAAACACGCAAATATGACATGCCGAAATAAATAAATCAAAGACGGCCGCCAAGTAGGCTTAGTTAGCTTTTTAACTATTGCATGTACATGTATGCGCTGTTCAAGTCACGTTTTAAATATTGAAATGGACAGGCAAAATGGTATTTTATTAGAAGACAGGTTATGTGCCTTTTGTGAAAATAATGGAATTGTAGTTATTGAGAACGAGTATCATTGTTTCTTGCATTGTCGGCGTTATAATACTATCAGGGAAAAATATCTAAAAAAACATCTGGTGCTATATAATGTTAATAGCTACTCAAATTTTATAGTAGTCCGGGCCCATTTTTCAAAAAGATGCATTCTTAAAGTTTGTAAGGCATTTCTTAGTAGAATTTGTCATGTAGTTGTTTTCAAACAATTCGGATATGCTGATTCCAAATCTGCCCCATGCCAAGCTCTATTTTTAGTTTCTCCTTTTCAAAATTGCAAAACAAAATGGCCGCCAAAATAGCAGATAATGTCTCAATTATCATGATTATACATCACATCTGAGTGCACATCGGACACACAAACTTGACTTTCGTATTCAAAATAAAATTTCTGTTTTGAGGAATTTCAGGTTCTAAGACCTGGTCAACTATCACGCAAAAAATCCAAGATGGCCGCCAATAATACAGGAAGTACCATAACGTTTTTTCTAAAAGTCATAGAAAGTTGTTTTTGGTGGCTAATAATATAATATATTATATATAATAAATCTAGTACAATACAGTAATAACCTCTAACTTTTATATTACATGTAGTTTCAGAGAAAAATCCAAGATGGCCGCCAATTATACAGCAAGTACTATAATCATTTTTCTAAATGTCGTAGGAATTTATTTTTGGCGCTTAAATAGTTTTCTGATACAAAAAAAATACACAGCATCAAAAAACTCAACTTCCATGTTATATGTAGTTACGAGGAATGCAAAAAATATGATTATCTAAAAACAACACATTAACTATGAGGAAATTGCACACAAATAACATGTGTTACTTTCATCACTGTAGCTACATAGGCTTGCTGTGTATATCTCAGATTTGCATGAATGCCATCATCTTGCATAATGATAATGTTAGAATAGTCACCCTCATCAATATATTGATCATATATTTGTGCAGCTTCAGAATTGATGTAGCGACTCCTTGAAGGACGCCATTGGCTACTTTCTCGTGGTCCTAATTTACACTTAATCAAACTAAATGTGATAGTTCTTCAGGTTGAGCAGGAAGCTTTTACACGAGAACTAGTTGCAGTTGTCCATCAATGAAGCTCCAACCACAATCTCATAGATGTTTATAATATTGTTATCTGGCCAGAGCTGTATTTATTGCTAAACAGGCCTAAAATACAGCGGAAACAATATATCCACTTTTTGTGGCAGGGGTTATTGACGAAGAGAATACATTGAAATACTCCAATTGGCTCAAGATCTAGATGAATTAATATAAATGTCTTTCTTTTAGAATTGGTGCGCTGGTGTTGTGGAAGCCATTGAGACGGTTGAATGGTACGGTAAATATCACCAGTTCTAGGTTTACACAGCTAGGCATTGCTATGATGAGAACGTTTCGAAAGCAGAATGAGCAAGTTTACATCAGTTCCTACGACTACCACATTGTCAGTATCTGACAGTTTGATTGCCGTAATAACATTTATTGTCCCATCATGTACCTCAGTATTTTTCACACTTAAATACCAGTGTTCATTGAATAGTTGAATAACATTGTTCTTTAACAAAAGTGGTGAATTTGAACATTGAACTGAAACTGTATTGCCCTCCTCCCTGATTCTGTACGTTATATGTAATATATTCATCTGAGATAACATCGCAGTGTGCATGGAAATGTAGATTATCAGATGATCAATGTTTATTACAAAATATTATAATAGATAAGTGATAAATACTCTGTATGAATGATAATTAACCGTTTCAAGCCTGAGTTTACCATTGTAATCTTCATCCACTACAAGCCGCGAATTGCTGTCACAATTCTCGGCTTGTAGTGGATGAAGGTGATTTGAAGTGAGTGAAAAATTAAAGACAATTGTCATGTATTGGTAAACCAGTTTCATGGATTTTTTAATTCTAAAACCCCTAGTTGTCATGGTTGTAGGAAAATTAATGCATCGTTAGGGCCTAAAGGGTCTACTATGTCTGGAGAAGACATATAGTTAGTAGGGACCTAAATATCTTCACGTTCATCATATGAGTTCATCACATTATATATGGTAAGACTTATTGTCTTTAACATTGATACCTCTTCCTGCAAAATAGGGTGGTCACTCCCATACCACTTCAAGATACAACTGAACCTGTTGGGTTATTGTATATTATGTGAGAGTGAGAGCTTATTGATTAGAAGCATTTATGACCAGAACCTACTGATTCCTCATACATTCTACCATATCATGACCAAATCTAGAAAGTTTCTGTATTTTATGTTAATCTTCATAAAAACATCCTGATCGTGCTACGAACGTATTATTGCCCCAATTACCACATATGCTGCATCATATCTTGTTGCAATAGTGTACCCAATAATCTTTGGTGACTTGTTCATGACACTCCAGGCCCTATAGCATTTAGTTGCCAAGACTAGGTTAGTTACTAACATCTTCTGAAGATGGTGCATGACTGTATGTTCATACTATATTTATAAAATAAATTTATCGTCGGTATTTTCAACATTAGCCTAGCGTGTCCTCAGCCATCAATCTTATATGTCCAAAACATATATTAGTCAACTTCTGCACCCAATTACAGATTTCTGATATCGTGTAACTGTATTTTACCATAGTTATTGATGGTGATATCATCTATCTCATTCAAGTTAGGGGAGTAGAAATATGTGTAGCCTACTTTACGGCTTTGTGTAGATCTCGGAGCCGATGGTTGGGACTTTATTCGTTCAATTATGTCTGAAAACTGTGTTATCAGCGCATTACCAGGCTTTTGTACGGTATCTATTCTGATCAAAAATATAAAAAATAGGATGATACTATGATCATGATTATGTAAATTGTCAATCCGATTGAGAAACATAATTTTTATGTGATGTGCACGTTTCAACCAGCACAATATACCTGGTTACTAGAATCATCAATTGTCAAATTTAAACGACTTCTTGTCTCAATAGGAATGGAACATGTATATGTGTCATTATTGCCATGGTTATGCAGACCACCTTGATGGATTAAATTCATGTTTGCTTAACCCTAGTACAGGGCTTGGGCAGGAGGGTGCCACCCGTGACCAACACACATTTAAATTATTGCTTTCTTCCTTAAGGTACTGTAAAAACACGATGCAGGTGGATATCACATAGGCCACATACTAATATGCCTAGAACGGATATATGGTAAGCGACAGGTTATCTAGTGCCGAATAATGATCAACAATCATAAAATCTTTTTGTCAATGTCTAAACAATTTTACAACATGTCGGATATTACGTTTGTTTCCCTCGGCTTCTAAATGTGAAATAAGGACTTTATTAAATAAATCCCTATCATTACACGGGATTACGATATGTCGTTTTTCTGGCGCAACATTTGTTTTTTCCCCATAACTTTGTGAAATATTGATAATAGATGTTATCACGGCTCTCAATTGGTTTACCGGGTGTGAGAAACCTATATGTAGACATCAAAAACACATCTCTACGTTATTTGTAAGCAAAGTTACGGCACATTGCCTTGAAGTGGCGGCCATTTTGGATTTTGTCCTCTAGCGGCAAACGTACAAGGTGAAATTTGGAGGACTTCAAGTATGTTGCTCGGGTGGGCTTCAATACACCGAAATAATGTTTTTATGTTCATTGTAAGCCAAGCCGTGATGTAAAGTTGCGACATTTTGACTAATTTTGGCGGCCATTTTGTTTTTGAATTTTGAGTAGGAAAAACACAAAATATAGCTTGGCATGGGGCAGATTTGGAATCAGCGTACCCAAATTGTGTAAGAACAACTGCATGCCAAATTTTACTAAAAAATGCCTCACAAAGTCAGAAATTTCGAAAATGGGCCCTAACTATAGAGATTATGACTGCTAAAAATGTTGACTTGATACAAGATCTCACATATTATGTATATTATAGTTTCGAGCTCAAAAACACACCTGAGGTTGTGGGAAATGTTTTTTAACCCTTTAACCGCCGGTGTCGCATATATTCGGGTTTTCATTTTTTATTAGCACATTGAGTACCACCTTTTAAACATGTTAAAGATAAAATGTGACATCAATCAGCAATGTTTGAAAACAGATGACCTCCATTTTGTCCAATCTGAATAATTTTCACTCACTTGAAGTTGTGGATCGCGTCAGCGAGACACAACTTCAAGTGGGTGAAAATTCAAATTGAATAATTTGGCGGTTAAAGGGTTAATGAAATTACCATCATATGAAATGTGCAACACACAAATATACTATGCTTTTGATAATATATTCTGTTTATAATGGGCCTCTAGGCCTTATATTACTTGAATGAAGATTACTTACTTACTTACTACACCTAAAATTAAAATGCATAATACTCTTTAGACACGGGCGATTCATCACTGACGGTTTTCTCCATCGCGAGGTAGACCAAAGTTTAGTATTAGAGGACCTAAAATTATAAACAATACAATTTTTTAGACCAAGTATGAATGAATGGGGTTTTATATGTGCATATTATAAACTAAACTGGGCCAGAAGAACCCCCTGAGGATTGTGAGACGAATGAGTGGACACTGCCCTCCGGACACAAGAAGTACGAAATTTGGGCCCTGGCGATCTGAGGCCATGCACGCTACCTCTCGGTCACGGAGGCTCCCTACAATATTGAATATTTACGAGTAATCGGGGAAGAAACATTTGATTTTTTGAAACTTGAATGTCAGAACGAAAATGAGCCCGCGATCTACGACTTTCCAAGCAGGTATATTTAACGACTGCACCAGGGCCCCCGTCAAGTATAGTATTCTACACTTGAATAATGAAAGAGGATCTCATGACAAGATCTGCTAATCACAGCAGCTGTTTAATAGTTATTTGTTTTAATAGTGGGTGGAATACCATACTTGAGCCGCCATTTGTTAACACACATATCTCAACAACAATCTCGTTTGAGTGGTGCATTTTCAGCACACGTCAATCAGGGGATCGTTTAAATTGAATTGCAACTAGAAGGGTCTAGTTTTTTGTGAACAAAAAACTGGGGATGTCCCCCTTCCAGCAGCATAGCCATAACGAATGCCTTATCATAAAGGTTGATAGCTAATAGATGTGATGTCAATGGCTTTTGTAATTAATGTTACTAAATGGCTCCTATGGACAGTAGAGACTACTATTCAGCGGAATTTATTATTCAGTTTTGGGGCAAAACACTTGTCAACACTCCCAGCAAACACGACGTTGACTCAATGCTGGTCCAATGCTGGCAAACCGTGGGCCAGCGTCGTCCAATGCTGGCCAGTATCCATGCAGCCCTAGTCAGTACTTCATGCTGCCGGTACCTGCATGCTGGCGGTACGGACACCATGCTTCGAAACAAAGCTGAGTTAATGTTGCCCCGTCATCTGTGACGCTGACGCACATTCAGCGTGGCGCCATACATGACACAGTAACCCAATACTGAGCTAATGTTGGTACAGCGTCGTAGACGGTGGGTTAACATTAGCCCAGTATTGGTACAACGTCTCGTGTTTCGCCGCCCACACGATAGACCGAGAGAACGCACAGACACAAACTGAGCGGACGAACGGAGCAGACAAAGGTAAACCAACATGTCCCCACCTCTTCAGAGGGGAGACATGACAATCTCCAACTGTGAAATGTTCAGACGCGTAATTTAGGACGGGTTTGGAATCTCTGGGCGGTAACTTTGGATGGTGACGTTTATTGTGAAAATTCAATTGATTGGTAGGCACATACCTTATCATGCATTGTGTGGCTTGTTCGTGGTAAATTTGTTAGATTATACAGCAACGCATCAGCAATGCATGTGTGATGACACATTTTCCTTGAAAGTCATAATTTATTACCACAACAAGATAGATCGGCGCATACAGTGTACAATATCTGTCACTTATAATAATCTGCCTGCGATATAATTATATATATATATGTGCCAGATAGTTAATCGGACATACTAGTATTCATTCTAGCAGGTCACATGGTCAAGCAATCACTATAATATCGAGATTTACGTGTATTTACAATCAGGGGCGAAGCTAGCCGTACGCAAAGACGCAACATAGATTTTCAAAATAAAAAAACTGCATCCTATAGTCCGATAGCCATGACATCCTCTCCGAGGCCGTGGATTGCTCCATTCATTATACCCGAAAAAATCAACGTTTTTTAACATGACGGTCACTGAGATCGATCTCGACCCCCAAGGTCCATAACTTTTAACAATTGTTCGGAAAATGAGCTGAGCATGCGATATCGTAGCTGAAATGTTACTGATTACAAAAAAAACTATTTTTAATCTGATTCTTCAAGGCTAAGTCGTAGATATGGCCGTCCAAAGAAATGTCCCACGACAGTTTGTTACAGATACCTGGAAGCACATGTTCAGCCATCTGCACCAGTCCAGTCTTAACCTTTTCACTACCATACATGACGGAAATTTCCGTCGTCATTCGTCAATGAACGTAACCATAAAATGACACAAATTCTCGTCAAATATATACTACATTTATGTATTTTTCGTCATTTGAAGCTGGAAATTGCGTTAGCAATTCCAGCTTCAAATGACGAAAAATAGAACTCCTACACCAGTATAACTGGATCCTGGCATGCACCACGGCCTGGAAGTTAAAGGGTTAATACACGCAGAGTGGATTGCGTGCCGCAAATCACATGGCAGAGTGAAGATGATGTGCAGCTGATGTAACTATATTCATATATGAAATGAACATTTCATGTCAGGCCTATAGGCCGACATAACCTAGCCCTATCATCATTATAATCATAGGCCTACATGCAAGCTACAAGCTTGGTACAACTAAAAAAATGTACTTTTTTGTTATAAATCTTACAGCCATCAGAGGGTTATTTACTACCTTCACTTATGATGCACTGTGCACTTTTTCATCAATAAATTTCAGAATAGCATGTTAAATAGTAATCAGATAGGCCTACTGCCATTCGGCTTTGTACGGAAATATTACCAGCGCATTGTTTTTATAATATATCGCTGTGGTAAAGACATCAGAATTGTGACAAATGCCATAATCAAGTTATAATAAAAAACAACGTTGTGAGTCCACTCACCTTTGGATTTCTCTTCTTTTTCTACTGTTACTGAATCAGCATGACCCGTCGATGAATGCGTTTCCACGTCTGATTTACACATTTGCCGAAAATAACCCTTACTACTTGGAATTTTTTATCAGGTGCGGTTTGTCAAGCTGCATTAAGTCCACTCCATTCTACACCCTGTGATATAATCAAGTGACTGTCGTTATGCCCGGTATTAATGTGTTTAATGGAGCCCAGCAAACACGAGACAGTGACCCAATGTTGGTTTAATGTTGGGCCGGCGTCGCAGACGACGGGTCAACAATAATGCGACATTGGGTCAACAACTTGTGTTTGCTGCTAGGTGCTATGCGATTATACTTGTCACTTATAATTATACACGATTAACCCTTTGAGTACAGGTCCCTCGTTGTCACGCCATGGTGAACTTGTCACGCATCATGCATCAATCCTTGACTTTTCATTCATTAAATTCTGGCAATTTCGTGAGCAATGTCACCTTTAATCCATCCATCGCTGATCACGACAATAGTCGTTATTAATTTATTTTCTTCACATAATAAAATAATGAAAGGAGTGTTTAAAAATTAGTAGTGTTACACTGTCCTACAGAAATGAGTCATTGAATCAATGTTACGCCACTTTCTACAGCCAACATTGGTGAAGTGCCCGGTGCTTGCTGGGTTTGCTCCCCCCCCCCCCCCCCCCTCATAGCCATGAACTTTTGAGTTTCTTCCAATTTCATCATACCAACCTTTCGCAAGAAGTCGCTGACCAGCGTCTACAAGGTAAAACAAATGTTTCTCTCCCAAGGCCCATTTTTATGAGCTGGCATTCAACACACAAACGTGTATTTTTCTGGTGAAAAATAATTAGGCAATTTCTGGAGTTGAACAATCTATCAAATTTTTCTAAGAATTTGTATGACCAACAGCAAACTCTTGAGACCAAATTTTGAAAAGAAGAGTCGTTACCAATATAAGTGGGTACATTTCTACTCCGGATCGTTTCTTTTTATATTGCAGTATATTGAATACAGATTCAACTCTAAATTCCTTCGTCTTATGGCGTCAGTGATGTTTATTCTGTTCATAGTAAGTCAAATGATGAATATAAATTAACGATGTACGTTCTATTAAAAAAAAAAATATTCAAAAAAATTTCAAGGTTACCAGGTCAATTAAATATTTAAATATGCTCACAAACACGTCTTACAAACACAAGAAGTTGACCCAAAGTTAGTGTAATGTTGGCCCACCGGCTACGACGCTGGCCCAACTTTACACCAACGTTGGGTGGACGTCTCGTGTTTGCTGGGCTGTATCATATGAAAGTAGGGCGGGGGCCCTAGGGTAGTGGTTAGCACCGCTGCCTTTCACGCCAGAGTCCGGGGTTCGATTCCCGGTCTCGGCGGTTTGAAAGAAACAAAATTGTTTCTTCCCCATCCACGTGTGAAAGTTAGTATTGTGGGGAGCCTCCGTGACCGAGAGGTAGCGTGCTCGGCCTCAGACCGCCAGGGCTCGAATTTCGAATCCTGTGTCTGGAGGACAGTGTCATCTCAATCATCTCACCATCCTCAGGAGGTTCTCCTGGCCCAGTTTAGCCTATATGTGCACAAAGGTGGCCTAAAGCCCGATTCATTTCATTTTCATTTCATATGAAAGTAAATCTTGCCTTTTGATATTACCCAGTGTCGTAAATATATATAAATTCACAAAGTTTATGCTCATGGAGAAAAGTGAAAATGAATGCTTGATATTGGCAATTTACTGAATATTATGATCATATTGTTCATACAACTCCTCGCAGAGGGCGTGGTTCTATTTGTTCCTGCCTGGCATTTACCCAAGGTATGTAATTATAATAATACCCAGTTCGCATAATTCTAGGTCTTACTATTGAGAATTTAGGTTTGTCATTTCTATAACTTTATGACCGAATCGGATCTGAAAGTACAGCAGCTTGTATCTGTAAAAGCATTAATTAATAACAAATTGTCTAGAATCAAGGTTTCAAGTTTGCCGTTAACAGAATAATGAATTTTGCACCATAAAGAATTTAGTTTTATTGAGGCAAAACAGCCTGATCTTAATTACTTTGTCGCTTTGTTTTATTTCTGCCCAGCCATCTGTGGCGAGTCAATAGAGATTGAACTCTACTGATTTTCTGTAGCCTGTGTTATAGGCCTACCTCGATCCACATTTTACAGTGCTTTAAATGGTATGACTGGCTTTATAAATGGTTGAGCAGATATTCGACAAATAAATCAGTTTTATACTTTTAATGTACTCGTAATCATCTTTGGACTCTGTAGGCCCGAGTATAGAACTATACTACAAAACCACGCCCACTCCATCCCCCCTCCGCTGACTAAATGCCAACTGTGATTGGCTAGACTTAGAGTTCTATAGATTGGCCGGTTTTCAAGTATATTTGGCGAATGCCCAACCATCCAACAGCAAATCAGGGGGGTGGGGGATACCCTTCCAACAAAGTCATAACAATAATGTTCAGGCTTTTTGAATTCCTGACATATTTCAACCTGATTGGCTCACGCTCACATGCGATCGATGCCTGGAGCCGTATTCTCGTACAAGTTACGATGAATCGTAGGCTTCTGATCAGAAGCCTACGATTTATCGTAACTTGTACGAGAATACGGGCCCTGGTGTTGACCCGTGTCACAGAACAGGGCGGACGAGTGACGTTGACCTGAGACATGACGGTGGACCAACATTACATCAATATTGGATCCATGTCTCGTGTTTGCTTGGAATGATGCATTAGCCAATAAACACCAGATGTTGGATTAATGCCAGATCAACGTCGCCAATGCTGTATATACGTCTTGTGTTCATTGGACATTTTGAAAATATTTTGATGCACGAAAGTATGTTTGACATGTTATTTATTTGATAATTAAATGTTCCACATATTATTTTCAGTGACTGACCTACCAGTTTGTGTGCCAATAGTGATTTTGGATGAAAATGTATTGTCTATACATCGATGGTAAGTGATTATATCACAAATATTAAATATATTTTCACTAAAGAAAACAGTGTATATTTTGGGCTGCATATCTACACTGCGATAGAGTTTATATGACGGGCCGTAAATGTCCACTTACACCCTGCTGTAATTAACGCCCTGGGCCCGTATTCTCGTACAAGTTACGATATATCGTAGGCTTCTGATTGGTCGAGATGGCCATCTCGACCAATCAGAAGCCTACGATATATCGTAACTTGTACGAGAATACGGGCCCTGTAGTCCAGAGCATTGGGGTTCAGCCCTAAAAAAATTGAGAAAAGCTGTTTTTTCGCAACATTAGTGCTAAATATGTTGGGGATGAATATAGGGCCTACACAAGCTTCCAAGTTGACTGTGTGTGCTTTCCGCACAATGTCGATTTTGCAAAATGGTTGCCACATATGCATTTAAAAGGACTTTGAATACACAGATTCCATTTGAATGGTTATTCTTACGTCATTTTAAGGTCAATATGCAAGATGGCTGCCAATAACCGTCATGAAAATGATAACTTTTCACAAGTGACCACACCTTTTGGACAGGTTCCAAGATAAAATAAAATAAAATACTTCGATTTGGACTAATTGGAATTGGCTGATTTATTTGAATCGTTCTATATTTGCATTTGAAGGATACCTTGAGGTAAAAACCAAGAAAATCGCACAGGAAATTACCGTAGTAATTTTCACCAATGATCATCGTGACTTTTGAATTATTGAAATAATAATCATAGAATGTAATGCCATAAATCATTTTCGAATATTTGAATCTGGGTATTTTTATTAAATTAAAGCGTTTATTTTACATTTTCAGATTACAAGGTATAAATCCAAAATGGACACGGAAAAAACATGGAACAATGTTTTTCAGCAGTGGCTATCGTTGATGGTAAACTTCAAAAGGAATAGGCCCAGAATTTAATGCAATGCCTCATCTCAACTAATTTAAGTCCACTGATTTATTTACGTTTCAAAGTCATCTAGAGATCATATCTAAAATCACCATGATAAACCGCCAAATATTCTCCTGGGAGACAGATGAAGGACCCACTGTGTTGGCCTGTATCATCCTAAATGTATCTATTACATATATCATACAGGAGTCAAGTATAAATTACAATGAATGACCATTGAAAAAAAATCCAAATTGTATCAATATAAGCAGTAAAAACTTTTAAAGGCCCTATGTAGCCACACATGTGAGTGTTCCTTGATCTATGGGTGAGGTACACAGTTTGGTCAGGGTTGTTCGGGCGTGTCTGTACAACGCTTCCTGTCAGTCAAAGATGACAAGAGTTTGAAGAGGTCCGTAATCAAAATTATGATTTTACCTTCTATGTCAATTAATAGCTTATACTTCGTTTTTCTTAACCCTTACAACGCTGAAATATTTTTGTATAAAACAAGGCAGGGTTTTTTTCAATTTGGAATCATCACAAATGTCTTAGTTAGCTCTTTCTCTTTCATTTGAATACCTATTTATGGGTCTTCGGCTAGTATAAATATTTTAATTCTTTCAGGGCGGGGACCGTCTTTATACGTCAGAATCTGACGTCTACAGACGTCAGATTCTGACGTATAAAGACGGCCCCCGCGCTGAAAGGGTTAACTGATGTTTTTTTCCTGTAGAATGGGATGGATAGCTCTATGTTTGGGTTTTCTGACAACGTTTTTGTCGGCCTTCCGAGGACTGGTTATTTACGCCTATTACTATGGATGCGACCCAATCACTTAACGCGAGGTTAAAAAACCAGAGCAGGTAAGTATTTCAATATTATGTTCAGTGAAAAAGATGGAGTTCCTGAAAATTGCCGAATCCTATTTTATGTCTTTCGGAGTGAGTGGAGACGGCGGTGAACACAAATAAACACGAGGATATAATAGGTTTTGAAGGTTTAATATGATTGACCCTGGTAACATATGTAAATAACTTGATACGAGTAAACAATATCACAGATAGGAAGACAAATGAAAACAATTCGATGTATCTAAATAAACTTTCTTTCAGATGGATAAGGTAATTAATTCAAAGCACAATTCAACATGCACACAATTACATAATTAAAGCACATTCTAAATTCAGCATGAAGTAACCAAAATTACTTGTCCAAACGCAAAATTCTACAATTATTACACTCAAATAATAAACAAATTGCCAAATTCATTTTAATGTTTCTGCCCCGTACTATACGTATTGTCATTAACCGTTTATCCAGTTTTACTAGCTTTATTTCGCATTAACGTTTATTACAATAATTAGATGGATATCGCCGACCACTAGCCTATGTTTCGTTATATAGTACGCATCATGTATCAGAATCGTGATATCCTCACATCATCACATATGGTTAAAATGAATAATTTTGGAAGGCGTTTTAAAAATGCTCTTACACGATAAATGGCTGATAGAATGTTTCAAAATTAGCTGAGTGCATTCATAAATGGTAAAGTTGGGTAAGCTCAATCCAAATGTATTTCGGGGGCGTTACAAGGGGCTAAATCGATCGCGTTCCGCCGACAGAACTCCGATTCAGATATGGATTACTTGCTATCCCGTAACGCGATGTGGAGGGTGGCGTTTGCTAACTAACATATTCACACTAACGTTTATTACAATATTTCCCGCATAATCACATTATCGTTTATTACAATTATACTCTCATTAATACGCTACGGAACGACAAAGGTTAGTAGAAGCTCCCCTTACTCCATGTACTCATAGTACGTACGTGTATACATGCCTATAGGTGGTCTTCCACATTGACCTAAGTCAACTTTATATACATAAATATGTTGTATTCAGTATGTAAAATACTCAAATTAGTGCACCTTATACGGATAATTACCAGTCTAATGTACATCTAATTATAGTTGACCGACATTGGTTAAACAAACAAAATTGGTGTACTAGACATTACAAAATTATATCAACTTGGCATCATACAATTCGTTCAGTCCAAATATAAACCAGTTACTAAAATCAGCATAGATCAGCTTTAATCACCAGAAATACATTGAAATCTAATAATCCTAATTGCTGATATTTATTTATCAAAAGCAACAAAATAAAATAAGTAATCTCAATAAATGCTCCAATCGCCTAGGTTGACATACTTCATAAAACCTGACTGTCTTATTTAGTTTATCCATCAAGTTTAAACATGTTATTATAAGGCAACCTAACGAGTTGTGTTGCCAATCTACATGAAACTACAAAAATGTATCAAGCCTGCTCGGCATCTGACAAATTTTAGTGAAATTTATGTTCGTATGATCTGAACAATAACCCGACATAATGTTAGGTTACTTACATCAACGCCTTTCTCATTATTGCGCACTGAGTCGTTCCTCTCAGAAACAGAACTAATTTAGCTATCAGACTTGTACTAGCACTTACCAACTTGATCCGCACGAGAATCTCAGTGTTCAATAATCACCAGGTGGCGACGCGTGTCATGTCTAGTAAACAATATCAGACTGGGGTAAAAATTAACAGTACCATATTCACGTAATACAATTTATTATTAACCTAAATTTTATTAATAAATACAGCGGATCATTACATTATCTAATCCCAAGTAATGAAATATAACAACACTCTGTTGAATTAGCTTTTAATTCTAAGAAAAATATATAGTATCACGGTGCTATAAGTTGGGTAGAAATGTAACTCTTTACCTTTTAGTGAAACATCTAGAAATCATTCTAATTTGTCACTACATTTATATTTTACTAAAAACTTTGAGTCCAGCGAATACAAAACGCAATATGTCCCATAAATAGTTATCTTGATATGTCGTCCCCCTGGATATGAAAGGGTGTATCTGCCACTTTGCAAAGTGGCAGATACACCCTTTCATATCAAAGGGGACAAATTGTGTTCAGATATGCAAGATGTGAGATATTAACTCCCTAAACCGTCACGATGCATCTAAACATTATTTTGTATAGCTGAAGAATGACTTCATTCACATGTGACTTCATTCACACGTCGCAATTCTCGACTTGTAGTGGATGAAGATCACTTGAAGTGGGTGACAAATGAAAAGAAGGTATTGCTATTGTTAAAACTGTTCTAATAAAATGTCATTCCTATGTGTAGGAAATATCATTCTTCACAGATGCAAAATGATGCTTTGATGCATCGTGAGGGCTTAAAGGGTTAAAAGTCATCGAACACGAGACATTAGCCCAATGCTGGTTTAATGTTCGGCCAGCATATTTGGTGATACTCCAGCAAACACGAATCTTTTACCCGATGCTGTTTTAATGTTGGCCCAGCGTCGAACCATGACAAGTAGCATTGTCAATTATTGAAATATCTATTTTTAAATTAAATTTGATTTTCTTTGTAACTAGATATTGAAATAATCATTAAAATCCCATCAAGATACTCATAAGAAGTGGGAGAAATTATTCTGTGTTGCTTTGCTGGCAATTCAGTTATTCGCTGAAATTATCATACTTGAAGTACTTGCCAAGTGATGTTGAAAAATATGTTTCGTATTCTCAACAATGATGCCATTATATTATTAAAGAGAAAGTAATGTTTTTGTGGCTAATGTTCCTATATAAATCGAGGTATTTAAGATTGTGGCTATTCCCTTTCTCTCAGGATTATCTTTCCTGGATTCAACACAGACTGGGTGTTTGATTACCAATGTTACCAGAAAAAAATCGATGACGACGCGATCAACTCAGAAATAGAGGAAAACATGGTGCAGGTAGATTCCTTTCAAACACGAGTCATCTATTTAATGTTGTTTTAATGTTGGGCCAGCGTCGTAAGACGATGGCTCAACATTAAAACCCATTGGGTGAGCGCCTCTTTGTACATTGTTTCTAAATTTACAAGAATATCAACTAAGCAGCCAAACCAGCAAACAATAATTGTGCAGAGAGATAAATAGTTGGTAAATTATTATGGAGAGGGGTATATAATCTGCTATGACACACTAGGTTTATATTTGAAAACAGACACATGAAAAGCAGCCAGGCAACAAAAGGACATCAATTTACAAAGTTAAGGGAGGACGCGATTAACAAGAAACGAGCACTGGCCACCCAGAACAAGAGCAAGAGGCCAACCAGTTTACACCGGTCTAGGTCGTAATACAAAAATACAAACACGATATTCCAGATACGTTATTTGTTGTGGATAGACATGATCATAGCTGGTAAAGAGAAAATAAATATAAGACATAATTAGGCCTATGTTATGATTAAAAAAATGGTGAGCTTAATGAGTAAATTGTAATGCCGCTGAAAATTGGTGACGTTTTTATTCCCAGGGGTGATGAAATTTGATCAGAGATCATGTTATGCCACATCTTTACCTCTTGTGACCTTGACCTTTAACAAATCTAAAATAAAAATACATTTATCACAGGGTCTATACGCGTCAGTTTGAGGGTTTGAATGATGCATCTGGTTATCATTAAATGTGAAATATTCTAAAAACCCGAAAAAAAATAAAATGTGTCGGTATTCTAGAGTTTACTAATATTACTAATATCGAATGTGACTCTGATGGTACCAATAAAATATTTAATCACCCCTAATGTTTCTAAAAAAAAAATTTTGGGCAGGGGTCATATTATTTCATATCGTGACCTCTGGTGACCTTGAACTTTATTCGATCATATTATTTTTTTTTTCCTCAACTGGTCACAGGGTCTACACTCGTCATTTTGATGGCTTAAATGTTGCTGTAGGTGGATTTTCGGTGATGATATGCCATTTTGAAGGCATGAGATAATTAATTTTGGCGGGGTTTTCCGGTTTTATTTTTTTGCAAAATCTTGAATATCTCACTTACTGCCGGGTTTCAGAATGTCCACCCTCGCTAAAAATGTGCCCCAGATTGTCTACTATCAAAAATAGGTGAGAGATTTCGCGGCCACAGTGTACGCAAACACCCCTTGGCTCCTGTATTACATATTTCAGATTCCACTGTCGTTTCAAGTCTCGTCCGTCTGTCGGTATTGATAGCATTTATAATGCATGTGTTCAATATAAACAAAAATTGAAATGAATGTTATATAAATTTAATACCTCGGCACGTCAATCCTAACCGACCCAATGTTGCATGTGCCAGCGTCGCACATTGTGGTACAGCATTTAACATATTCAGCCATTTAACCGCGAAATGATTTAATTTAAAATTTTCACTCACTTGAGGTTGTGTCTCGCTGCCGCGATCCACAACTTCAAGTGAGTGAAAATTATTCACTAATATTACTATCCAGAACTAAATGAAGGTCAACGATTTTGAAAGATCGTTGATTGATGTCGAGTTTGATCTGTGACACATTTAAAAACTGGTATTGAATGTGCTAATAAAAAATGGAAAAAACTAATATAATCAGAACCGGCTGTTAAAGGGGTAATACCGATAGTGGGTGAACATGACGGAGGGATCCAAGCAGACACAAGCGGCTGAATCAATGTTGGCTTAAAAATGTTAGTTTAACGCTGGCGCCAACGCCTACGTCGTTAGTCCAACGTTAAACCAACATTGATTCAACGTCTTGTACGTGTCCGCTGGGATAATCAATGTGAAGAATCGACAGCTGTGAGGACATGCTATGAAGTGATGTAAGTCTTATGAAGAAGGTATGATGTAAGTTCAGTAAAAATCAATATAATATGTATGTATAACACGACCTGTTGCGCTTCAAGTTGATACAAATTACTGACGTATGTTCAATTTGAGACCTAGATATTGCCATTCTAGCTGGTTAAGAAAATAATCCAGCACAGAAACTTGTCTTTTATATAAAGCTAATCAAAATATTTAAAACGATTACTGACCTGAATAGCGTTTAGAGGGGTTTACAACACATAACCCAACAGACGCTCACCTAGTGTTAGTTTAATTTTGGCCAACCGAACACAGGGTGAACGTCTTGCGACTCCACCCACCCCCCCCCCCCACCCCCCGGATATTAAATGATGGTCCCTTTACCGAAAAAACTAAGGTAGATTTTTCTGTCAGATTTTTCGTAGAGACTTGTTCTCAGACTCACCCGCGTAACCCAGTCAGCGCATTACCCTGACCCAATGTTGGCTCAATGTCGGGCCATCGTCTGCGCCGCTGGACCAACATTGAAACAGAGTATCGTGTTTACTGGGAACCTCGTCATCCTGGTCATGGTTGATTTAAACTGTATTCACCTATGATATACGTATGTTACGCAGTAACTGCTCAGTAACTGCTCATTCAAAAAGTGAGAAGTTACCGCCTTTTGACTTTGCACGACACAGCCGGTTTCGCTGTGTGTAAATGGATACGTAGATTATGGATGTTTTATTGATATTTCCCTTTGGCACGGTGTGTTGTGTAATAACATTCCAATTTGAAGACGCAACCGCACCGCCTTGAGTATTCTTCGATTGATATTCGATTACGTCGACCTTTGCCATGCTGTATATAATATGATTTTAACACACGTTTTAAAACAAACAAGATGCCCGTGAAATTCAATATGTTTTGTGGTGAACGCTCAGGAGTCAAATAATTCAACTTGGCACATGTATAATTATTTTGTGGAAATTGTGTCAGCAATTTCAGTTTCAAATGAATGAAAAATACCAAAAGACGATTCAGCAGACAACGGGTTAAACATAATAACCTTTAAAACGCTGAATTGAATAATTTAAATTTTCACCCACTTGAAGTTGTGTCTCGCTACCGCGACACACAACTTCTAGTGGGTGAAAATTACTCATATCTGTTTAATTTGAGTCAAAATATTCGCAAATCGTGATGTTTAAACACACTTTTCGTTCCCAATAACATGGATTTGGTCGGCTGATAGAACATTAAGTCGCGCTTAGTAGTGTAAAGGTTAACATCGGAGTTACGTAATTGTTCAGCAGCTGGCGGGCCATGTGTTAACCCTTAGCGCGCTAAGTCGCCAAGTTTTAAATAAATCCCCTCTTAACCGTTTCAGCCCTCACCATGCATTAAAGCATCATTTTTCATCTCTGAAAAAGACTTAATTTCCTACACCTAGGGGTTTTGAAATGAAAAATTTCTAGGAATTGCTCAAATAATAACAATACATTTTTTTCATTTGCCACCCACTTCAAGTCATCGTTATCCACTACAAGTCGAGAATTGCGATAGCAATTCGCAGCTTGTAGTGGATGAAGCTGACAATGGTAAAGTCAGGCTTGAAAGGGTTAAGGTTGTGTCTCGCTACCGCGACACCCCCCCCCCCCCCATTGACGTGGATCAATTTACTTATAGGGGTACAATTGGAATAAAGACATGCACCAATATAACTCATTTCTCGTTCAAGTTTTCTTGTCTAAAGAGACAGTTACAGACATTCACACAACGTTGTTTTAATGCTGGCCCAACAAGAACCATTAAATCGCTAATAACGACGGCTATCTTTTCTATTTTTTTTATTAACGATCAAATCACATATCTCGTGAATAAAATGAGGGTTTAAAGGTCAATATTTGCAAATTTTTCGAATCAAATTAAACAAATATGAGTAATTTCCACCCACTTGAAGTGATGTCAAATTATTTAATTCAGCGGCATAAGGGGTTAGGCCGGCATTGTATCTACCCAGCACGTTGAATCAATGTTGGTTTAACGTTGGTCCACCGTCTACGACGCTGAACCAATGTTAAACCAACATTGATTAAATGTTTTGTGTCTCCTGGCTTTATACTTGTACATCTGCTCGCTGGTCACTCACTTCAAACGTGTCATCAGCGTCTCTCTCTCTGACTGTGACACTCACTGATAACTCAGTGAAGTCACTCACAAGTGCCCGTGGATTACACGGTTGAAAGCATCGAGTCCGGACAGGCTTCATGTTGTAGTAATACGTACTCAGATCCTCAGGCTACCTCAGTCTGCATGTTGTAGTGGTATTCAGATCTAGTCAATCTCAGATCCTCAGGCTACCTCAGTCTGCATGTTGTAGTGGTGTTCAGATCTAGTCAATCTCTCGACGAAAACAGTTTCACGTGGCAGTGATAATGACACTGAGGCGATGGTCAAAAATGGGTTTTGTGGGGATACTCGCTTCCGCGGTCATCTGCTTGACATACAAATATGATATATATGTGGCTGTTAATACGAAAGAGCGTCATGTCATATCAGAGGTAAGTTAAATCTTGTTTATCAGCATTTTGCCAGTAAAAAACTAGATGATCTGATCATTACAATATGTTCGCTCCTTCAGAGGCCCTCCCCTGCCAGGGCGCCTAGATACACTAAGAGAAGTAAAACTAGGTGTGAACATTATTTCACTTCAAAACCAAACACTGATATCGCATTATACCATTGCATTATTCCATTTTAATAAAAAAACAATATTTGTACAGTCTTACCAGTTAAATTACGACGTATTATCCTATTTGAAAGTAATTTTATCAACATTTACGGACCTTGTAACTGGTCATTTTTTGTTTTACAGATGAACTGACTGTGGGTAATTTTCCGTGGTATCATCATATACATTTGTATGTGTAAAAATATTTTCTATTGAACGATTTCAAGTGAGAAAGCTATTAAATACACGATGTCATACCTGCAAGTTTTCTGTCGATGGCCCATGTGATTCGATTTAATTTCTAAATGACCGCTTGTAACCCACTTTTCACATTGTGAATATTATGTATAATAAAAAAAAAATTAAATTTAAAACATGAAAAACTGGTTAAATAAGAAAATGTAGAAATACACCATTCATAATATCAAACAATCATACCGCCATGTAAAGCCAAAAGTAAGCAGATACTGCCTTTTGACTTTGCATGGTAGAATACATGTATATTAAGCTAGTTGTTATGTGCACCTATATATTGATGAGGTATATAGGCTACCAGACGCTACAGAGAAGTACTCGAAAATACAGTGTACTTATGGAAGAAACGCAGTGGTGAGTAAATAATTGAAGTGGGTACGTAAATACACGTACGTGCTTGACTTGATCTGTTCACTGCTTATTTTCTAAATGATATATTCTCACCATAGAACAACTTTCGCTACATTGAATATACGTGAATAGGAAAATCTCATGCTACTGGTTACAATGTATACTGTCGTGTAAAGCCAAAAGGCAGTATCTGCATACTTTACATGTAAGCAGATACATTTGCTGCCTTTTGGCTTTGCAGAGCAGAATATGTTGGTCTCAGCTCGCAAAGTCAACGCGCTTTCAAAACACGATGACTAGACAGATGTTATGTTGATGCTCTACTAGTTTAACCTTTTCACTACCATACATGACGGAAATTTCCGTCGTCATTCGTCAATGAACGTAACCATAAAATGACACAAATTTTCGTCAAATATAAACTACATTTATGTATTTTTCGTCATTTGAAGCTGGAAATTGCGTTAGCAATTCCAGCTTCAAATGACGAAAAATAGAACTCCTACACCAGTATATCTGGATCCTGGCATGCACCCCGGCCTGGAAGTCAAAGGGTTAAGCTGCTTACGACACTCTTTTTATCAATCATCACATATTGACATTTTCACATATTCAGAAAACATCCAAGATCTCAAAGAAATAGGTAGTAGATAAAACAGCTTTGACAATAATTCTTTAGGGCCCCCTTTATATGCTCTGCTTCAGTGGCTGTGTCGTTGTCAAACTACAATTTTCTTAACCCTTTAACCGCCGGTGCCGAATTTATTCGGTTTTTATCCCCCGCCCTCAAAAACTACTATTCAATTTTTTTTGAAATTTTAACATCACATTCCTAGCAACATGGGGATGTGCAAGTGATTTTTTAGAGATGCGACCAAAATTCAAAATGGCCGCCAGAGGTCAACACTAAAAAAGATTGTGGGCGCAAAAACTATAAAACTTAGTCAGAAATTATTCATATTTCGCTATCACATTCCCCATGATATGGAGATGTGCAGGTGACTTTTCAAGGTTTTACTGAAATTCAAAATGGCCGTCACAGATCAACTTTAATTTTTTTGGGGGCGTAAAAATTTGTTTGGTCAATTTTTTTTCAAATTTTAACATCACATTCCTAGCAACATGGGGATGTGCAAGTGATTTTTTGAAAATGCTTCCAAATTTCAAAATGGCCGCCAGAGGTCAACTCCAAAATTTTTCGGAAATTATTCAAACTTTACTATCACATTCCCCACGATATGGAGATGTGCAAGTGATTTTTGTAAAGTTTACTAAAATTCAAAATGGCCGCCATGGATTAACTTCATATTTTTTTTGTGGGCGAAAAAACTGAAAAATTGAAATCAGTAAGAATTCACATTGTACAATCATATTACCCACCATCTGGAAATGTGCATGTGATTTTACTGAAATTTAAAATGGCCACCACAAATCGACTTTTTAAATATTTGTGACCGCAAAAAGTCTAACCTAATTTATGGCGGGGGATGATATAGGACTTCTGCATAATTTTCACTCACTTGTAGTCGTGGATCGCGTCAGCGAGACACAACTACAAGTGGGTAAAAATTCCAATTGAATAATTTGACGGCTAAAAGGTTAAATCACGCATGAGGATATTTTGCTAAACTGCTTGTAATAACATGGACTTCGCTGCTCATAATACATATAAATTATTTATATTTGGAGAGAAAGTTGAGTGTGTGATACATTTTCGGCCTCAGGAGGGTTTTAAAACGAATTTGATAATCAATTTAATATGTCGTCTGACATCGCTGGCATATGGGAATAGATACGAGGGTTTTGTGTCTGGGATGTCGTCATGGCTCTAATTCCAGATATTCAACTGTTCAAGAGAAAGTGTTGTATATAATAATAAAGTTATCTTAATGTAAAATAACTTCAGGTAATTTTAAAGCCAGATAACTTCATCCCCGCACTAATGCACGCAATTTCGTTATCTAATGCTGAATTCTGTCGGCCGAAAATTATATTTGAAACACTTGAGATGATAGCTATCGTTTATAAATATATATATTGGAAGACCACTATAAATTGATATAAATTTCACTCTCATAACAGTGACGCTCGGAGCGTTGAGTCACTGTACAAGAGTGAAATATAAATAGGCCAAATATATTTTTCCTCCAGAAGGTATTGGTAATCTCGACAATAAAATCACACTATCTTCCTCATAAAATTTATGCATAACATAATTAGTTATTCCACTATAAAGAAGCCAAAAATGGTAGAAGGGTACGGTTAAGAAACAGTGATTTAAAATACTTTCTGCCACTCGAATATTAGGATTTTTTTGTGTTATCGTGGTTATAGATGACACATTTATGAGTAAGAAAAAATGTCGGCATTCTGTGCCCAGCAAGCAAAAAAACATTTATATAACACCAGAACAACGTCGGCCCAACGTCTTCGACGTTGGTCCAACAATGCACCAATGTTATACAAATGTTTTGTGTTTGCTGGGTTGCAATTTGTGTGAGATTTGGTCATTATTTGTCACAAAATGACTGTAGGGGCCTATACTATTATTGGATGGCCAGTTGCTGAAAATGGGGCTTGGTCCCACTACTGCCTCTGGTGGTGTAGGCTATATAGTCAGGGGGTCAAATGCATATTTTTGGTCGTACCTGGAAAGTGGTTCCAAAGTTTTTTTTTCAATGTTTTCATGTTATATAGGTATTGTACTCCATGAAACTGCATGATGGCATTCTTACAACATTGAGCATTTTTATATAACACGTTTTATAAAATCGCGTCAATCGGGACGCAAAATAATGGTTTTACACGGTTCGAAAAATACAAATATTTATATAAAGCGCCAAACTAATCTATATTTGCCATCATTGGAAATAGTATGTCTTCAGTGTTAACAAAAGTGAAGTCCTAATTGTACAAATTAATTGAACCAGAAGTTTTAAGTTATGTGAACCCTTTTACCCCAAGGCCTTTCATAAATATAATTACCAGTGTAAAAACCTCAAATTTCACAATAATGTTTGAGTGTGACCTATCATAATGAAATGAATTTCATTACGAACTTGAATATGATGTCGTAGAGTAACTATAAGACATATGTACCGCAATAATTAATATTCTATATATATATCGACGAGATACATAATGTATAATTTTGGCCATACGTTTTAACGATGTTAACACTTAACATCAAAACATTTGTTCAGAGATTTATACATTTTTTAAAGAAATCACTGTGTGGTGTATTGCCTCTGCCAAAGGAGGTTATGTTTCTGGTCGCGATGGTTTGTCTGTCCGTCAGTAGGATTATTTACAAAGCAATGAATGGATTTGCATGAAACTTTTATCGGAGGTGCGTCTCGGGCCAAGGAACAATCCATTAAATTTGGAAATGATCCTGTTTAGTTTACAACCCGGATCCAATACACAATCACTGCGGCGGAAGTTTGCAGTCTCTGACTGACTGTCTAGTTCTATTTGATATGTCTATGTTTCTGCAAGAGGTACCTATCACATTATACCTTTATGGCAACGTATGGGTGCTCCATGGCTAGATTCAATTGATGACAGGTATTGTAACCCCCATCCAAGTGTTATGCTTTGTGAATAAAAATAAATTTGAAATTATTTTCATTCATTTGAAATTACTAGTGCGAACTGTTCGTCGTGATTGATAATTCAGACCAAGAGGGCTCATCAGCGAATGACAAGAAATCATGACCCATCCACAGTCTATGTTTTCTTTAAACGCGATAAAACAACAATTAAAAGGTTTTCAAAAGCGTCATCAAGACGACCGCAGATTATCATGATTTTGATAAAGTGTTTATCAGATACTATGATCCAAAAAATTGTGACATGCCTGCGTCTTTCGCTCTACCAGAGTTGCCACTAAACCAAGAGAGCGAGGGCCAATGAAGGGTTAATTTTATGGGCATTTTTTCATGAAATCTACAAACCATCAAACTGTCAAACAAATAATTTGTAGAAAAGCAGACAGTGTGTGCCACTCAAAACACTCGTAGCATAATTATACATAATTGTATAGGCTTACCACATATTGATATGCCACATGCACACCATGACACTGCTATAACAGGTATGACACATTTCCAGTCATTGGCGACAGGTCCCTATTTACAATTAAGAAATCAAATCTGCAACTGCATAAAATGATAGCAGATGTCCTTTGGGTGTATCCAGATAATTGTTCGCCAGAGACGTATCCCCGGGTTGGTGGTATACATCTCTTCATGGGTGGCATCGGTGTACAACTCTGATGCAGGATCAGTACCGTGGTGCAGACTTACATTTATGCATTTAAACACAAAATAAAGCCAATGTTACTCAAAATAATGTGATGATGAGTGAACCCTAGCACCCGAAGGGTGCTGGGAGTGAGATAAAGGCAACGCAACTTGTTTAAAAGCTGCTTTCAGCCTTTCCGTTTCTTCATTAGTATACAATACTCATTGAAGATGTCTGGTTGGCAAGGGTGGCAAGGAACCTGGAAACGGAAGCATTTTAAAATTTAATCATTTTAGATGCACCGTCGGCGAACAGAGGGTCGCGGTGGTCTAAATGAGGTGTTGAATCAGCCAGTAGCTATCCTGTATCTCGTGTCTTATGTCGAAAAGTCAGAATGAGAATAGGCCGATACAGTTGTAAATTAGCAGACCATTTAAATGTAAATTTGATAATTTATTTTATAAAACCTATGTCTGTTATGCATATTTAAATTCACTTAGTATGTTAACATACTTAAAATTGAGCTCTGCGCTTGCTGCCCAACATGTTGCTTTCCAAGATAAGTTACTACATCTAGTCTTTTATATATGCGTTACTACAATTCCAGCACTAACTTTTGAGCACGAATAGCCAGATGTAGGGTATCTAACCTGAAACATATCCCTGTTCCAACAGCTTTGGTGACTGATGCTAGTAATAACAGGATGAAGGTCTTATTCAAAACATACACAAGAGCACATGCACACTCTTAATACCAGGACGGATCTAAATAGCAAAAATCAGAAAGTCGCATAACAAGACGATAATCACGAAGGAGCTGACAACAGCATAGTTACACAGCTTTAGGAGACAAATATTGATATTCCCATTATTATTATGCAATCGCCTACACATAATGTGTCATAGAAATTAAAGTGACCACTGCTGAATATTTTGACCTCATTCCTAACCTGCTGCCAGGACCCTCCTTGTCACGATGTGATACTATGGTTGGATGCTTTGGTATTGGTATTATCGGAGATATTAATGTCTTCTGGCTCGATGTAGTAAGGAACTTATTCTGTGGCTAGTAACTCGGCGAGGGGAGCATCACCTGTTGATAATTATGTTAATTACCATCACCTGAGCAAGCCTTCCGGAAACAATTGAAAATAGAACTTTCCGTTGAAGAATGCCTTGATGCTTGAGCCACAGTAGTTAGATCCGTTAGCATATGAATGGAGCATAGACGGGAATATGTTATGCTCAACTACAGTTCCTGAATGAAGTCAACTGATCTCAGATTGCATCTCAACTGGTCCCTAATTACATAAAAAAAATCTTCATATGGTTACTCCAGTAAAAACCATGTGATAGTGTTCGATGTGGAAGCAACAAAGCAGGAATACAGGACGCCTCGCCATTGTCTAAGAATATGATGCATACTACTACTATATAAACACAAATGATGAAACAAACATTGAACAGGAAGGTAGTAGTAGCTTTAATATAAATATATAGCAAATGACAAAATTATGGCGAAGGTGGTGGTATCATTGCTGATTATTTACCTTGTTTAAGATAAAGAACTATTTTTTTTTCAATAACTTTTACGTACAATTTTGGTAGTTTAGCAGGTACAGTAACCTCTGAATTATTACACCACATATTGATAATTGATGTATCCATATAGTCACATATAGATATGCTGTGATATTGGAACTATAAATAAGAAACAAAATGGTTGAATATCGTGAATAATTTAGTCATATGTTAAACTGTTATAGCACAAGAAGGGACCACATTGTCATTGATGAACCAACTTCATATTTCGCACAATACAATCATTTGCCTTGACACAGAGGCTGGGATTTAACTTTACCTAATTAGGGCCTACAAATTTTCTCTGTGTGTCTCAATAGCGGCCGGGCATCTAAACATTGGGGAAGTGTTGGGTCAATGCAGCCCATCAGCATCACAGATAATGGCCCAACATTGGGTTAGTGAATCATGTTGACTGGCCCATGCAATAGAATGCCAACGTGTAATACATTGCTACACTATTCAAACAATATAATAATACCCTTATCTTTCATCCCAGCAAATATATACATGTACGGTCACGTAAACCACATTTGGAGTGTGGCCTAGATGAGCGAGAATATGTGAGCGACAGGTTATCTAGTTAATTAAGATCATGACACTTCATAACAAAAACCTAAATTATAAGACAATGAATACAGGTTCAGCTATAGAAACATGTACAAATATGGAGGGTGTAATATACAAACGATACTGAATTAGGCATGTTTGACCTGATTTTGTGACCTTTGACCTTGAACTATAGCTTTGACCTTTGACCCAATGATATTTATTTTTAATATACATTAATATACAAACAATAAAACTAATAACTATAAGTTGTGTGCATATATAAAGTGCTTTTCTGTTTTTCCCGATCACGTAAAACCACTATTTTGTGCCGCGATAGGCGAACAAATGTAAAACTCGTTATTTCAAAATGCTCAATGCTGTGAGAATGCCATCACGCGGTTTCCTAGAGTACAATACCCATAGAACATGAAAACATTGAGAAAAAAACTTTGGACCCACTTTCCAGGGTTAGCTCCTGCCCCCCTGACTAATATAGTCGGGCGAGAAATAAGCCCCAGTACACGTATGCTCTTCTGCAAAAACGCAGTAATTACGTACTTGAAAAACAAGTAGGTATACTGCCTTTCAGATTTGCATATTGCTATGTTTGAGAACGTTTACTCGCAATGGGCGACTGCGCATAACAACGGGACCATAGCACATAGCCTACACCCAATGTCACCAGACTTTAAAAAAAATCAATGTGATATTAGTCTAGTGATGGGCCAGTGTTGCAGACGGTGACCCAGCCATAGACGAAACATTGGCTGAGTCATTTTACGCTGCAGTCCTAGCAAACACGAGGCGTTAGCCCAATGTTGGGCTGTTGTTGGCCCAGCGTCGTAGACGATGGGCCAACAGCAGCCCAGCATTGGTCCAACGCCTTGTGTTTGGTGGGGTGAAGCTGCAAGGATACTTCAATTGTGGAATAATGATACGGGACGGATGGAAAAAATCTCTGTTTTGTTAATGAATGTAACCTTCTGCCAATATCACTGGGCGTTGATCTGCTGACAAAACGTATTTGGTCTGAAGGCAACGTGACGAAATGTTGACACAATTTTTCTTTGAGTGATGGCTCAACGTCGCAAACATTGAACCAACATTAAATCAGCATTGTGGGCCGCCAGCGACGCTTACCAACGTATTATAGGAAAAACGTCTTCTGCTTGCTGTGCTATATTATGGCTATCTACATTATATACATTAATTGTATCGTTCAAGTACCAAATACATATAATATACCACAAGAACGTATGTATGTCATGCCTTTTGTTATGCAGACCACCTTGCCATTGACGGAGCAATTTCAAAGGCATAGCCCTGACCAAGAGGATGGCCAAATAACATTTAAATTTTAATTAACCTAATTGATTTCTTTTAATTAATCTAATTGTTTTTCTCTGATTAGGGAACAACGCATCTTTTCCAGTCTTAAAGCACAATGCGGGTAGACCTGATCATTGCCACATAAGACACGCACCAAAATGCCTCCAAGAGCGAACATATGGTGAGCTATATGTTATCACCAGCTCTGGCCCAGAGATCACCATACTGAGGAACTAAATGGCTGCGGTACACTTGACTTAACCATAGTCCTGCTGAAATGCTTGTTTCTAAATTGTATTTATTTAAAGTTGTAATAATATATGATAACCTTCAAATGACTATAAATAATTCTGATTAGCTGATCAGGTCCCGCAAACTATTTCATCAATTTCAGTGACATATAGGCCTACTAATATAATCATATTACCGTTATACTTTGATAAAGTATGCTATTACAGCATTGCTATACTGCCGAGAAAAGCCAACAGGCAGTATCTGTCAACTTTACACGACAGTATAGAACGTCCTTGCTGCATACATTAATTGATTAATGGCATTTTAGTCAATAACAGTAATTTTCATCATAATGTTTTTGCTACGTGAATTAATTGATTAAGATACCCAAGTGGCCGTTAAATTAATTGATAAGATACCCAAGTGGCCGTTAAATAGCGGTCACGGGGTGCAGGCCAGTGGAGCAAGTGGTGAATCAGCTGTGCATTTTTTCAGCAAACGCACATTGAATGGACACTGGGTGTTGTGTTGCTGGAGATACCTGGACGAACCAGCCCTCGATGCGCTCCATCGAATTCCCCAGCAAACACGAAACGCTGACCCAATTTTGGTTTATTGTTGGGCCAGCGTCGGAGACAATGGACCAACATTGAACCAATATTGGAGCAGCGCGTATGAAGGGTCGTGTGTCAAGTCGGCGGTAACTGCTTACTTTCCAAGTCATCCACGCAGAAATAATAGCTCCTGTAAAGACTTGCCGTTATCTGATTATAATACCACGAGACCCGCAGAGCTCAGTCTCATATTGTGAGAGATATTCCAACGCCACACCCAGGACAAGGAATACTACACATGACGCGGGTGCGAAAACAATATTTTACTTGGAAAATATGCAACGTTACGTCGCCGAAAAAAAGGGATTTTATATGGCTGCTAGCCACAGCGACTATCGTCATTTACTTTGTATATCGTTCTCAAGAAATAGATGTACAGCTCAGAGGGCGATTCGAAAAAATCTCAATGGTAAGTTTGTTGTTAAAATAATAATAATTGGAAGATTTCTACCCGTTATGGTGCCTTTTATATCCCCAGAGCTACGGGGCGCACAAAGCATTGGAAAGCCTAGGCCATAATAGAGACCAAAGCTAGTTTGTGAACATGGAACAGGATCAACAAGGAGCTGGGACTGAAACGCTTGTCGAATAGCATTACAGCAAGTACAGACTGATTTAGCAAAATGGGACAAGCTTTTTCAGTGGGGCTAGCCCCGGCTAACGCAGGCTAGCCCTGGGCTAACCCCATGTTCTCTCCCCACCCCATTTGGGGCTCGCATGTATGCGCCCAAAGTTATAAAATCCTTTAGCCGGGCCGCAATGTGCGTTTTGGTTTAAGTTCATATAACTGGAGCCGCGCTCATATCGCCGGGGCTCAAGCCAATCTAGAGCCTGGGCGAATTGAGGAAACGCCTGTAGGCGTTAGTCAGGCGCGCTTCTCATCTGGTCCAGTTTCAAGCTCGACCGGTGCGCGGGCGAGCCTGGCTTTCCAGGTGCCTGCTTTTTCATCTTCAGTTAGGTCTATTCCAGTGACCGTAGCTTCATAAAACCACCCATTTTCTGAATTTATACACTGAACTGCTTTTCCGATACTAAAGATAATGTCTAAATGCTAAAGGCTAAATGCTAAATGGCTAAGCATAAATAAATGAGGACTGCAACAGGTCTAGATGTATACGCGTACGGACACTCAATTATTGCACGTTTAGATCAACTCAGAGCTGTTTAGATGATGCTGAATGTGGTCAAGCTGAGCGCGCCCTGTCTTGCCCAGAGCGAGCCTGGCCAGCCCTGCGAGATGACACATGGTTCACAGCATCCATGTTAGCCGCCACACAGTATACTGGGTGCAAGCCCAAGTAGGATTTGGGCGAGTATATTTTCCTGGCCCGAACCGTTTGGGGGCTCGAGCCCATTTCATGCGCTGGGCGCAACCAATTCTGCGCCTGTCTCGCCGGGCTTGCGCCCGGGCTAATGACGGGCTGGCCAGCGTTAACGCAGGCCAGCCACTGATGAAAAATCTGTCCCATTTTGTGAAATCAGTACTGTGTATGCGACGTTGACTCGAAGTTGTTTCAATGTTGGGCCAGCGTCGCAGACAATATCACAAGCATTTAAGCAATATCGAGTCAACGTCTTGTGTTTGCTCGGATTGATACAGACAGAATAGCTGCTCGTTGAATATCGGCGTGAAAACACTTTCAACTATTTAACTATAGGCCCGTCAGCAAACCTTAATCTGAAAATACCTGAACAAATTCCTGAAAATCACTATTTCATCTTCTCATCTATTGTCCTCTGAATATACAATATTCACCAAAGAACATGTGTTTTCCGAAAGAGTCTTGCTTTAAAACAATTTTATTTGAGAGATGTCCTGCTTTATAAGAGACTGCAGTTGCCCGATACTGCCGCCAGTAGCGAGAGTGAGGCTGATCTTTTGTTGTTGCTGAGCTTCGTTTGTGGAATGATAAATATCCAAATCAGTTATGGCATTCACAAAGAAATGAAATGAATCAGGCTTTACGCCACTTTTGCGCACATATAGGCTAAATTGGGCCAGGAGAATCTCCTGAGGATGTTGAGATGAGTGAGATGACACTACCCTCCAGACACAGGATTCGAAATTCGAGCCCTGGTGGTCTGAGGCCTAGCACGCTACCTCTCGATCACTGAGACTGAGTTTTACGTGTGGATGGGGAAGAAACATTTTTGTTTCTTTCAAACCGCCGAGACCGGGAAACGAACCCCGAACACTAATAACGTGAAAGACAGCGGTGCTAACCACTACCCTAGGGCCCCGGCACGACACTCACATAGAAGCGTAACCATGCAACACAATACATCAAACAAATGCTGGACCAATGTTGGTTCACCGCCTGCGAAGTGGCCCATCATACACCCAACAAGGCTGTCACAAAACTTTGTAACCTTGCAATATATTTATATATTTAGAGTTAATCAACTAGAAGACGACACTACTTGTCGCATGTTCAATAGAGATCACAGAAGGGAATATTTCCAAAAATTGTTAAGTACAGTATAGGCCTACTCGTGATAGAAGTCGCACAGGTCGGCACTAAAAGAGTATATAACAAAAAGTGTGTGTTGATAAAAAATACTTGACACAAGATGAATAAGACAAAATAAAACTTATGAGATGCAGAAAGCCGGTTTATGAAACGTTTGATGCCATAGATTCACGACCAGTACAATGACAAGTCAATCTTTAGTCCAGATACATCGTCGCCTCGGAGCTGAAGGATCCTATCTGCCACTCTGACGAGTGTCAGATAGGATCCTTTAGCTTCGAGGCGACGACATATATAGTGTTCTTGGATCAGCGCCATGTTCTGAAGTTGTGGAGCTGACACATCTAATATTATGGGCACAGTTGACGGTGGACTATCATGCTACAGTCTTCTTCGATGAGAGCTATAGATATATTAGATCTATAGCCAGTCAAAGAAAAAATATTTTCAACTTTTCTACATTCAAGCAGTGACATCACTTAAACTAAATCATAATCGGGAATTGGCCTAGATCTAATAGAATGTGCCGTACAGAAGATTATTGTTGTTAAGTCGACTAGTTGTTGAGATATGTTTTTTTTATGATTTGGCGGCCATCCTGGTTTTTTGCTATTTATCGGGATTGCAACCTGATGGGCCTTTAAGAGAAAGTGGCATTGTGTTTCTCGATCCCGAAAATGTAGGTTTTGTCCCCGTGTTTGTATGTTTAAGTGGTCTGGTAAATGAGATATGGCCATTCTTGGGATTTTGGCAAATATCTTGGATATTCACTACTTCCCAAAAAAGCTCAACGCTCAGCGTAGTACATCCAATGGAATTCTCCTCAGGGCTATCAGTTAGTCTCATTTTAATCTAAATACGTTACAATTCCGAAAATTGGCGGGTTAACGATGTGTATGTCGGTTAACAAAGGTAAGTGGACTATAATCAGATAATAACCTCTGACAAACCTATAACACGATGTACTATGATGCGTTGGGCAGTTATCACTGTGAGGAATAATTGTGTCAATCATGTCGAATTGTCCAAAATTATTATTGCCGACCTTGATTCTACGTTGATGTTGTTGTTTTATAGAGGTATTGCATGTGATTTTGGCTTGTTTCATTAATGCACAAGGCTCTGTGGAGACGGCCATTTTAAAATTGTCTAATATGGCCGCCAGGAGCTAAATTTCGCTTGTTTGTCGGCAGAATCTGAAATAACTAGGTCCTATTTCGTCGCCTCGGAGCTAAAGGATCCTATCTGACACTCGTTAGAGTGGCAGATAGGATCATTTAGCTCCGAGGCGACGATTTGTTTGTGATAATTCAGACCTTTCCAAAGAAGTGATTTTTTGATTTTTTATACAGCACCCCCCCCCCCCCTAATTAATTACGGATGCTTTTTGGTTGTTTCCGAGCCTGTTTTGTGGAACGATTTGCCTATCCACATAAGCGAAGTCAAATCATTTGGCATTTTTTTGTTTTTAAATGAATAGCACATACGTCACTATCAATGATAAATTTTATAATTATGTTTTCAGGTATGGGAGCATCCGGATTATAATTATCACAACATATCTGCTGCTAAGATCAACGAGACGTCATACACAGTGCTGATGATAACACATAACCGCACTGAGATAATGCTGAAGAACCTGGCACATTTCATGTCAATGAAGCACACACACAAAGTGATACTGCTCTGGAACAATATTGGACTTGAGCCGCCGAATGATAAACTTGCCGCCTTGGAGAAAGAACATGGCAAATCTGTCGTGGTCAAAATATTTACTGAGAACAAAATTCGATTACGATTTCAGCCACACCCTGAGATGGATACGTCTGGTTTGTCTGCTTATTTTGATTTATTTTAATAGTTTAGGCTATAACACAAATATAGTTGAGCGTGTGTCAATTAGATTTTTCTTCAATGTAACATAGGCCCCTATAGTATTCTCTTAACGATTAAGTCTACGCGAAATATAAAAACAAATCAAGTATAAAGGGCCTATAGTTTATATGCATGCGACATCGTCAAGAAAGCCAGATGGTTCGATTTCAGCACGAGTCACGACATCAAGACTGAGCCTTCAGGCGAGGGATTAATGTGGTGACAAGTACTACACACAGCCTAATCTGGGCCAGGAAAACCACTAGAGAGACTGGTGAGATGAGTCATATGACACGGTCCGCCAGACATACAATTCGAAATTTGAACCCTATAGCGTTCTGAGGCAGAGCATACTACCTCTCTGCTCCGGAGGTTCCCCACAATTCTGAATCTTTGCGAGCGTTTGTGTAATGTGAGAAAATAAAACCTCCGTTTTTAACCAATAGGCGCGTTTATTATGATGAAATTGTGTTGATCAGCTTGAGGGTGTCCTTTAATAATTATGACTGTAGACGAAAGGGCATATTATTATGTACCAGCTAGTAAAGTTGATAAACTGTGTCTGACTATTTTGTCTTCATCATACCACATGCTTACTTTTTAATTTGAAAAGAATTTATACACCTTGGGAACGATATAAGGTAATCAGGTTTTAGCAGACAAGCCTACTGTCTACAACAACAGATTGCACATGTTTCATTTAATTACTAAGCGTTATTAATTTCTGAAAACCCACATGGCTGAAACTGATGCGTGATTTCGATGTTATCTGGTGTTAAGCTATTTATTTTAAGTTTGAATTGGAATTTTTCACGTAGATGTAGGGTGCATTGATATAGACCATTTATAGCAACAAATATAACCAATCGTGACAGGAGTATGCTACACAAGAAATTATTATTTTTCAAATGTTTATTTTCACTCATTTCTGGCACGCACTAAAGGCGTTGCCTAATCCCCACGAACACAGGACATCAAACAAATGCTGGAGCGAAGTTGTTCAACCGTCTGCGTCTCCGACTGGCCCATCATTCATCCAACAAGGGGTCAATGTGGAGTATGTGTTGGATAGTGCTCATAGTGACTTCTCCATTCTTTTACGATGAATCCCATCATCATTTCTCACCTTTTTTATGAGATGTCAATATATTTCCGCAAAAAAATTTCTAAAATTATGAGAAACAATAGATGGGAAAATTGCACATTATATGATTGTTGACAAATAAGTATCTCGTACATGTGAGATATGACACGGGAACCCAATGCAGCGGCCTTGTCAGAATGATCATCCCAGCAACCACGACACATTGATCCAATGCTAGACCAATGTTGGCCCACCGTCTACGACGTTGGCCCAACATTGGTCCAACATTGTATCAATGTGTCGTGTTTGCTGGGATGTTTGTCTGTGATTCAATAATGTATTATGGTATGATATTGCTTGATCACGCATATACAGCGTGTACACATATTCAAACAAAAAAAGGTCAGAGGTCATTTTGTGATTCGGAAAGCGAAATATTCAATCAGAATTGAAAGCTGGAAACACCCATATTCTGATTTGATATTGCCGCCTTCTTAATCACAAACGTGACCTCTCATCTGTTTTGTTTGCATATGTGATTCTGTGTACATGCTGTAAGTGCGTGATCACGCCTATTTATAATAGTGATAAAGACCTATGAGGCACATGCTGTGGACAAAGTGGGAATAGCCAAAGGAAATTTGAAAATAAGCACAATGTGGTTAAAAATGTAGTTAATTTCCCACTAATATAATATAAGTTTACATATTATTTTTACAGCTATATTTTCTGTGGATGATGATCTATTGATAGCAGAGAAAGATATGGATAAAGCTTTTGACGAGTGGAAAGTATGTATGATCATTATAATAATCTTACCATAGTGCTGTAGATCTAATAATATATCAAGTGGGAATTCAATAGATTCGTAAATGTATATTCGGGTCTAAGAAGCTTTTGAAATGGAGTTCTTTCGTCAACTCAAAAATTCATAGACATTATAGATCTGGGGCCGTATTCTCGTACAAGTTACGATGTATCGTAGGCTTCTGATTGGTCGAGATGGCCATCTCGACCAATCAGAAGCCTACGATATATCGTAACTTGTACGAGAATACCGGCCCTGATAGACAGCCCGTATTTCACGAGGCCGTATCTTTCTCCAGTCTCTACAAAAAAATTGTAATCCTCAAGCACAATAAATTTGATGGCTGGACTAATCTGTATTGATGTGTGTGTGCTGTAGGTGTGCTCCGCATTCTGTCATGCAAAGACAGTTACTGCTTACTCTTCATGTAATGAGATACAGCCTTTTAGTTTAACAGAACAGTATTATTCTTGTCATCTGAGAGGGTCTTAAAATACACCTGTGACGCCAATCTATTGTTAAAACAGTAGATTCGGGTCTATCGAATTTCGTTCTTTCTCCTTGACTAATAATGCTAAAAGTCCACTGGTAACTCTAGAACCAAATTCCACAATAATGTCATACAATTACAAAATCTGTTAACGAATACAAAATTAGTAGTATTTTATTAATATTTGCTAATGCACCACATTATGAAGCGTAGACTAAATAAACGGCCTAAACATTAATTTCGGTCTAATATTCAATTATTCCTAAATATTCTGATATGAATGTACTGTATAGAAATTTAGAGTTATACAGATGATTGTTTATGCCTTCCCAGCAAGCATGAGAAGTTGACTAAACGCTGGTTTACTGTTGGCCCACCATCTGCGACGTTGACCCAACTGTAAACCAACGCTGGGCCAACGTCTCATCTTTGCTGGTTACCTAATTGGTTTACTGGCATACACAGTTTACAAACTTGCCACCGGTCCTATTGTACTTTTTAATGTAATTTTGATGTCTATTGTGTTTTCTTGGCAGATTATTTATTTCCAAGCAGCAAATACAAATTTTGCAAATAGCTGTACAAAAACTATTCCCTATGTTCCATTGAAAATGCCTCCGGTTAAGAGAATAGTGGACACTTAATTTTTAATGAAATTCAGTTCTAAACTAAAAATGCTTCCGGAGTCATTTTCACATTTAAATAATGATGGATCCAGTTATATTTTTTTTCATTCGGTCCATTCTAATATCTCTGATCTAAGGCGATTTATTTGAAATTAACAGATAAAAAATACAAAATATTTCAATCCAGACTAATATTTCTGTTTTCAGTCTAAGCCTTACACCATCGTTGGATTCTCGCCCAGAGGCCATACAGGATCGGGATTGACGGGATTTCAGTATGATTATAAACAGACCTTCAGCAGCCTAATCCTGACGAACGCTGCATTCGTCCACAGGGGATATCTGCATATGTTCATGGATACTTTGCCTACGGAGATCAGCCAAATGATCGACGCGTGGCAGAACTGCGAAGACATCGCCATGAATTTTATTGTGTCCAACTATTGCAGGTGCCAGGGTGCTTGGCCGGTGAAAAGAACCGGACAGTTTGTGCACTACGGGGAATCCGGGGGAATTTGGACTAAGCCCGGGCACAAGGAGCAGAGGGATGCCTGTGTAGATCTCATGGCTAAACATTTTCCCGCATTACCTCAACGAATATCCTGAGGGATGTAATCAATTAATAATAATATTATATTTCCTTATTATAATATATTGATACAGGGTGCATACATACTAGAAAAGTTGTTATTTTAAAATGTATTTTTTTCTATTTTTAAATATGTGCCATGTCAGGCATCCAATAAGACAGAAACAATGTAGTCCTAAAATTGCATTATGGAAATTATATATTTTATTATGTAAAAATTAAAAATATTTGAATATATCGTGAGCACTAATGAGTATTTTGTGGGCACCAAAATGAATTTTGTGGGCACCAAAATGTATTTTGTGGGCACAAAATAATATTTTTTTGGCACGAAATATAGTATTTCGTGGACAAATTATGACAAAAAAAAGCTTTGTTGCACTCTCTGTTACGAAAAATGTTTCTAAATCCCCAAAGCATTCACCCAGCAATATGATTTCATGAAAAATGACAAAATTAACATGTTATGTATTAAATAAAGTAATCAAATACAATATTCAGCCATTATGTCAAAGGTTCTATTTGACAAATCACACCAATAGCAAGTTATTATTACATTCTTTGTTACATTATTTTTTACATAGGCGTTTTAATATATGTTTCAAATTGATTGATTCCACCTATGCATTATATTTGCCGAATGTTTCCACGCAAAAAGCTTCTGTTTTAATAATGCGATAATCACCGGAGAACAATAATTTATATGATGGCCATATTGGAAATGGCCGAAATGGTGTGTTCCGGGTCCGAAATTTCCGAAATCTAGGTGTGCCCATTCAAAATCTGATGGGTACATCTATTGACCGGGGATTCAACCAGAACTCTTAGGCTCGTATATTGAGATTGAGGAAATTGTGTAAATTGGTCAATATTATAGCTAAATTGTGTGATATAATACACCGTTTAAACTGAATTGATAGTCAGGGAGTCCAAACTATATAGACCACTCCAGGACAATTGTAATCAATATTTAACCCTTGTAGCCCAATAGACTATTTTAGCAGAGATCTGGGGCGCCCACTGCAATATCAATTGAAACAATATTATTATTTATCATAACTGAATCATTTATAATTTTGATGTTTTGGTTACATTACATAAAAATTCCCGTTTATCTGTAGCTTAATGTGTTTTTATTCAATAAAAATGGCGTTCAAGATGGCCACAAAAATATGGGCAAATTTAGAAAGTGTGCAACTTCGTTAATTTTAGCTTACTTTTTGTTATGCGTCATTTCATCTTGACCACTCTCAGATATTTTTGAACAACATTCAGTCTTTTAAGTACAAGAGTAGTAATATGGCCATAGTATAATGAAATCTGATAGTCCTTTTGATTGACAGTGAATTTAACGTCGTTAAAAATAGAAAATAAAAATATTCCACCTAAACTTGTTGAACCACTAACTTTGCCCTATAAACGTATCCAGCTGTTTTCCGAATTCGGGGAAGATGCTGTAGATATAAAAAACGGGTTCCACCACATCAAAATACATAGTCTCTACTGTCCACAGGAGCCATTTAATAACATTAATTACAAAAGCCATTGATACTACATCTATTAGCTTGTTTAAGATGTTTGTGGTGTCTGGCCAGCACACACGAGACGTTGGTCCAATATTGTATTATTGTTGGCCCATCGTCTTCGACGCTTGCCCAACATTAACCCAACATTGGACCAACGTCTCGTGTTTGTCCGGTGGCCAGCAAACACGAAACATTCAAACGTTTCAGTATTGGTCCAGCGTCGCAGGCGGAGGGCCAGCATTTAAACAGCATCGGGTGAATGTGTCATCTTTGCTTGGATGGCTGCTCAACGTACTCACGGCTTTTTCACACATTTTAATCACTACGTCGTCAGGTCATGCTATGTCTTCACACCTCTTAATTACTATAGCCAACTATACAGTATGGCGCAAAACAATGTTTAATAAATGAATGAATGAATGAATGAATGAATGAATGAATGAATGAATGAATGAATGAATGAATGAATGAATGAATGAATGAATGAATGAATGAATGAATGAATGAATGAATGAATGAATGAATGAATGAATGAATGAATGAATGAGAAGCATACCATGAAAATATAATACACCCTTTTCAATAACAACACGCCACACAGTGAGCAACGCTGAACTGTTTTAATCAGACTACTGTTCACGCGCAAACTCGTGCGAGCAGTCTATACATTCATTCTGTGCACACAGTGCACACAATTGACATTCACCAGGTGTCGCTCAGGTCAATGTTGTGAGTTTTTTCCTAATTATACCAGGCGCATCCCATCAATCACGAGACGTTGACCCAATGTTGGCTTTATAATTGGCCAGCGTCGCTGTCGCTTCCCCAGATTTGAGCAAGCATCGGGTCAATGTATTGTTTTTCATAGGTTGATGTTCAGGCGCATTTGTGTTATTATAGTTTCGAATAATTAATAAATACATTTATGGATAGCCGCCTCTGAGCTCGGATAACTGAGGATGTAAGCGCTTTAGAAATAACAAATGGTATCGCACCGTAGGTCTATAATAGTTTCCAGTTTATCTTAGAAAATCGTAATCATCACGTCGTGCAATAAAATAAATAAACTATAAATTTTAAACCAACTACATTATTAGATTTTTTATCAGAAAATATATGGATTTGAATGTGTATATCAAATTAAGATAGTTCATTAATCAAGACTCTAATACGTAAGTTATTGTAATTTTGAATAATAATTAAATCGCTATAAGTGATAACTCAGAACTTTTCACCCACTTGAACATGTTAAACCAAGGAGACATAAAACATTTGTATAACATTCATTCTTCGACGTTGGCGCAACATTGTTAGATATTATACAAATGTTTTGTGTTTGCTGGGTTTTAACTCGTGACTCGCTGTGGCATTCCACAAGTTCAGGTGTCTGAGTGAAAGCTAATTACATTTAGATGTGCTGCAACAGAGAAAATATATTTCTAAATCTTGCTGTTTAGAGACACGCTAAACTGTCAAAGCCTGCTAATAAAAAAAATATGTAAAACAACTGTGGTCGCCATTGGCACTGTAAGAATTATATGGTCAATGTCATTCTACTATAAATTCATAAATATACATAAACTATTTTTTACAAAGTAAATTTTAAATGATAATTTTTATTTTTAATGTTATGTTATATAGTATTTGCATTATGATATAACGCAAATACGAGCAAGCATTTGTGGACCGAAAGAGTGTTGAAAAGGTGAGAAAGTCGGGTGCCAGACGGAATGTGACAAGTAACGGACGACCCCCTTCTTACCTTGATTTGACACTTTAGTTCCAAAGAGTTGAAATACAATTCAGCGGAAATTGAATTAATTCATAGTGTTAGTTGCAGTTTCCAATTAGAACCTGGTGATTTATTAATGGAAAAATTAAATTTCTGTTTAATGATCTTGTGACAAAATGATTATTCAGCACAGAAATATAGAACCTCTTTTTTTCCAGTAAAATTAGCATTTGTACATGAAACTAGTAATTGTTTTTACTACTTGGACTGAAAAATACAATAAAATACTAAATAGATAGATTGATGTTTTATTGACACAAAAAAGTAATTACTGATTTTTTTATCATAAATATATATATATTTATAACAGATTTAGTTCTGCAAAGTAATATATCAATCGACATGACATGTAGGCCTACACAAATCAGGCTTGCCATTTACATATTTGAACAAACACAGAGTATTTAAAATATGCATCATAGCTACTTAAATAAAGTAACAGCAAATATTGAATACTAATTGTAATTTAATTTTTATTTTTTTAAATATGAAATAAAACAAATAGAAAACCGAATGTGACAAAATCATTATTTTAGCATTGAATGTTAAGATTATTTTGGAGCTCAGAAATTTAACGCAAAGGGTCGCGAGACGTCTGCTCTAAAATAACACTATCCTCACCTATCCCGGCAAACACTAGACATTCACCCAATGCTGGGTTAATGCTGGGCCAGCGTCGTAGACGGTGGACCAGCAATAACCCAGCATTGGGTCAACGTCTCGTGCCTACCCTGATGTTCAGCATATCGTGCTTAAAATTTATCACAACACATTCGAGACCATTATAATTACTAAACAGACATATGTATTAGTCTTAATGATTCGCTTTTGTTTTGAGTGGGAACTATTCATGCGTTGTCATCCTATATAAAGGGGGTACTCTCCAGCGATTTCATTTATATTTTGGAAGTCGGCAGTGAGATATTATAACAATAGGCGCCACAGCGTTATATAAACGATAATCTGCGATAGGCCTAATATTTCAATACAAGTTGATCTGCGTTACGTACTATGTTACGTAGTTATGGCTTACTATGAAGCCTGCACACCAGCCATCAAGAGATATCTGAAGACTGCACCAGGAGGAAGTGGTGATGTGACGTCATTAGAGCTGGTCTTTCTCTTCAACAATGAACAACAGTCACTGACGAGCAGCACAATAATTCACGCGTCATCAAAGTGCTCTGTTTGTAGCGTGACGCAATCAGTGACGCCACCACGATACTCCGGATTATTCGTGACGTCACCAGGATTCCACCCACAGTCTGTGACGTCACAAGGGTTCTCCACGTGCTCAGTGACGTCATACGATGACACACCCACCAGAAGCTTGTCACAAGTGTTGTCTTCACCAGAAAACGGTATGTAGCCTGTTATTTTCTGCTAGAGCCTTTAGGCATGTTAACCGAAATAGCCAATCCCAAATAAATTCTTTTAGCCGGCCTTTTATTTTTTAAAACTATTACAATTCAAGTTCGGCGGCATCGGCATCCTTGCCAAATCTGTTATGCATGTTACAAATAACCAGTTCTCGGACATGTTGAATAATGGATGAAAAAAAATACAAAATGACTGATTTATTGCGATTTTTTACATTTTATCTCAATAATTCGACCTTGTGGGCGCGATAACTTGAAAAGTTTTTTATGTATCCTGCTTAACTTTGTTATGCATGTTTTATAGAAGCAGTTCTCGGAGAAGTTCGATTATTGCCAAACAATTTTCAAAATGGCCGATTTATTGCGATTCACGCATTTCACGGCAATAATTTGAATGTGGATGAAATTTTTTTCCAAATGACTGATTTATTGCGATTTTTTACATTTTACCTTAATAATTTGATCTTGTGAGCCCGATAACTTAAAAAGTTGTTTTTTATATATCCTGCTCAACTTTGTTATGCATGTTTTTAATAATCAGATCTCGGACATGTTCGATTATTGCTGAACAAATTCCAAAATGGCCGATTTATTGCGATTTTCGCATTTCACGGCAATAATTTAAATGTGGATAAAAAAATTCAAAATGACTGATTTATTGCGATTTTTTACATTTTACTTTAATAATTTCACTTTGTGGGCCCGATAACTTGAATTTTTTTTATATATCCTGCTCAACTTTGTTATGCATGTTTTTAATAAGCAGATCTCGGACAAATTCGTTTATTGCTGAACAAAATTTTAAAATGGCCGATTTATTGCGATTTTTCGCATTTCACGTCAATAATTTGAATGTGTGGGCTCGATAACTTGCAAAGTTTTTCACGTATCTTTCCCAAATGCGTTAGGCATATTACTAATGACGAGTTCTGTGACAAGTTCAATAATGGCTGAAAAAAAATCAAAATGACCGATTTATTGCGATTTTTTTGCATTTTACGTCGGTAATTTGACCTTGTGGGCGCGATAACTTGAAAAGTTTCTCATTTATCCTACTCAAATTTCGTTATACCTGTTACTGATAAGAAGTTCTCGGACAAGTTTCATAATGGCTGAAAATGATTAAAAATAGCCGATTTATTGTGATTTTTCGCATTTTCGTCGATAATTTGATCCTGTGGGCGCGATAACTTCAAAAGTTTTTCAAGTATCCCGCTCAATTTCTGACAAGTTCAATAATGGATGAAACAAATTTCAAATAACCGATTTATTGCGATTTTTCACTTCTTACGTCAATAATATGACCTTGTGGGCACGATAACTTGAAAAAATGTCATGTACTCTGCTCAAATTTGTTATGCATGTTACTAATAAGCAGTTCTCTGACAAGGTCGATAATGGCTGAAAATAATTTAAAAAGGCTGATTTAATGTGATTTTTTGCATTTTACGTCAATAATGTGACCTTGTGGGCTCGATAACTTCAAGTTCAATAATGGTGGCGGGCTATTGTCGAGTCCGCTTTAATTTTTTTAGCACATTTAATACTATAAATACGACATTGGACCAACGTTAACCCAACGGTAAACCAACATCTTGTGTCTGCTGGGTGGGAAATGGTTAGTCAAAAGTCGTTTTATGTAAGTTTAATAATTGATCCACTTAAAAAAAAACGTTGTCTAGAACATACACTGAACATCCACAATATTTCTTTCTTCTGTTTTGGACGGGAGATGAATTTTAAAGCAGCGTTTTCGACGATTGGATTTACCACTATTTTTATCGGATTAACAAATAATTTTTTTATTATTATTTCAGACCCTTATCCCGTTCAGCCAATCATCTCTGCAGGAATAGATCACCTTGACTGCCACTCGCCATTTCTAGAATGTTCCATACAATCAGATGTAGAACAATCTCTGAATGCTGATGACAGCGCGTCACATTATGTGGATACATTGCTCTCACCACCTGCAGCTGACCAGAAACTACCTTACGTGCTCCACTCTACTCCGGTGTGTGATTCCTCTTCACAGCTCGTTTTTTTAGACGAGCCGCACTCACCACAGGAACTGTTACGAGCAGCAAAGCACCTCCACCAGGCGACGAATGAAGATGCAAGTGTGAACCTATGTGCTGGTGACAAGGCCACGAATGGTGAGCTACGCCATAATTCGTCCCCTTGGATATGAAAGGGTGTATCTGCCACTTTGCAAAGTAGCAGATACACACTTTCATATCCAAGGGGACGATATTCTGGTACAAAAAGTAATTTGTCGTAATAAACAAAAAATCCCTTGATTTTATAAAAAAATAATTCATCCCCTGGAGACCAGAATGTCATTAAATTTAGGCTAATTTTTTTTTCAAACCCCTTGGTGCTCTCGGTTATTATAAAAAATATTTCAGCGCTGATGTTGAAAAAAATCAAAATAAATTGATAACGCTCTGCCTCTCTACTTTTGTATATTGCACGTGTCCATATAATCAACATAGTCAGTAATGTTAGGTTGTTTAAATTTATTTTTAAAGTATTTTTCTCACATCGGAAATCGCTTTGTTAATATGCCTATGTATGATTTGTTTCGCTATTTCAACAAACTAAATTCCAATTGCTTAATATTCCTTTACCAAACATTATTTATACATTAGCATCCATTATACCCCCATAATATGATTACTATTTATTACCACTATTTTATTAATAATTATGTAGAGTTAGTGTCATCACTTTTTATTATTTAGTGTTGTGATTTTTGACACAACAACTTTTTTTATTTTTGACTGGAGAAAGCTCAAATCCACAATGTATTCACGACAGCAAGTCTATGCGGATTGAAATAAGCGTAATATACACGAAATGACCAATAATATATAACAATAAAAACATTGTGTTTGTTTGTTTGTCTACTCTAGGTCTCCGATATCCTGCCAATAAGAATCTGGATGCCACCAGAGTTCTTCAACTGCTGGAGGAATTCAATAAGAATCCATATTGTGATGCTAAACGACGAGACCGTTTGTCCTTAAGGCTGGGACTCCCTGCTAAGAGATTACAGGTACTGAGACAGCCTTATAGTGACAAACCTTGATAATCCTTTGGGTATTATACTGCCGTGCAAAGCCAAAAGGCAGTATCTGCTTACTTGTAAAGTAACAGATACTTCCTTTTGGCCTTGCACGACCGTATTACGTTAATATTGATGTCGAATGTATGCACGACATTTTTAAATACTTTACTATACTAATAATAAAATAAAAATATATAACAGTAAATTTAGACAAATGCATTAGAATCCATCTAAATTATGATACTCTGTATATTACACGTCTCTTAAATTGTGTAATTTTCATTCATTGTGAGGTGTGAACTGCACCAGCAACTTACGCCTCATCGTTAATAAAAATGTGACGAGATTCCTCAGTAGTTGACACTCGGTAATTAAAGAAGCACATAGAAATGTAACGAAGCACCTCAGTAGTTAAGACTCGCTAATTAAAGAAGCACATAAAAATGAAACACTCGCTAATTGATGAAGCACATAAAAATGTAAAACTCGCTAATTAAAGAAGCATATAAAAATGTAACGAAACTCCTGAGTAGTTAACACTCGCTAATTAAAGAAACACATACTAATTATATCACGTTATGACAACTGCGTAATTTCCAAAGCTTGTTACGGATGAAGGGAACAGAACAAATATTAATAAAGTGGAACATTACCGTTAGGTTGTGTATTTTAAATACTATAATATGATTAACCCGTAAACATGCTGAAGTAGGGAAAAAACAAGTCGTTTAATTTAAAAACATTGACGTCCTTAGACCAGAGAAACGCCAATGTCGATGGACTGCATGGTGAATGTTTCAGTTTGAATTGCTTCTTGTAAATCTTTTAGTGTCGGCGATGTAAATGGGAACATTAACAATAATTGTATCTATTTATTTTCAGCAATGGTTTCGTAAGAAACGTCACCAATCAAGAAGTGACGGTAACATCAAGAAAAAGAGGGCATTGTCGCGAAAATAAGATGTTGACAGATGAAGATTGGGCCTTTATCATATTTATATGATGATTGTTGTTATTACTCCAGAGGTCCCAGGTGACACAACGTGGCACCAGCATCCTGTGTCGACTGAGGCTGGTGTTGTGGTGAACTTAACCCTTTAACCGCCAGTGTCGCATATCTTCGGGTTTTCATTTTTTATTAGCGCATTAAGTACCACCTTTTAAACAAGTTAAAGATAAAACGTGACATCAATCAGCAATATTTGAAAAGAGTTGACCTCCATTTTGTCAAATCTGAGTAATTTTCACTCACTTAAAGTTGTGGATCGCGTCAGCGAGACACAACTTTAAGTGGGTAAAAATTCAAATTGAATAATTTGGCGGTTAAAGGGTTAAAAACCAAGAAAGTATTTCAACCACAGCAAAACAGCTTGATGTTGTGATCAACATATGTACATAAACTTCAAGCAGTGGTTCTTTCCCGACAATCAAGAGATGAAATATTTTACAAATACATGTTTCCAATTGTGGAATATTTGTCTTCCCCTCTCACATAAACTCAAATGAGTGTTCGAGGGATTTTATGAAATGAACAATTCGCATCACGCTGTACTTGATAATCACTTGCAATTTGTAAATACTGGACAATTCATAGTGCTTTGAATTATAAATTATTTATTATGAATTATAAATTCATCTGTAAATGTATATTATAAATGTACAGTTATTTGTATAAATACATGATTATGTTACATTTATTTGTCGCTTTAATTTATTTCTATATTTCAATCAATAGTAAGAATGAAAAAAAAGGAAGAATGATGATAATTTGGTTAGTTATTAGCTCTACACTTTTATAAGGGTGGCGGCCCTGGTGCAGTACACGGTTAAAGCTGCCTGCTTGGAAAGTCGAAGATCGCGGGTTCGAGCCCAGCTCTTGCAACTCAAAAAAACAAAATGTTTTTCCCCGCTCACTCGTAAAGATTCAATATTGTTGGGAGCCTCCGTGACCGAGAGATAGCTTGCTTGGCCTCAGACCGCCAGAATCTTCTCCTGGCCCAGTCTAGCCTATATGTGCACAAATGTGGCTTAAAACCCCATTCATTTCATTTTACACTTTGATAAAGCGAGACACTGTGAGAACTGCACAGTATCTCAGCTTACTTATAAAGTAAGCTGTGATACTGTCTTTTCGAAGCTTTATCATAATTATTTATTAACCCTTTTACCACCGGTAACGATTATATTCGTTTTTTAAATATTTTTTATAAGCACAGTAAACCAAAGCTTTCAAACAAAACGTGACATTAATCAGCAAGTTTTCAGAAACGTTGACCTCCATTTAGTCAAACTTGAATAAGGGACACAACTTCAAATACAGTTTATGCAGTTTAAATGCTATATTTTATCAGAATATACACATACTGGAAATAATCAGATTTCAGACAGTCAATCAGAGACTGCAAACCTCCGATGCGCGATCCTGATATTAATCCTGATCCTGGATCCCGATCGTAATCCGAAACATCACAAAAAATTCATGGATTGCTCCCTGGCCCGAGGCACACCTCTGATAAAAGTTTCATGCAAATCCTGAACACGGAGAGACAAGACAAACAAATAGACAAACCAACACGACGGAAAACATAACCTCCTTTGGCGAAGACAAAAAATCACAGTAAAACACAAAATTATCCATCGGAAACCACAGTTGTGCATGCAAAACTGATCTGAGCTGCTCATTCGACACTGTGACCGCTTGGCATTATCTCCCACTCTTTTGTATCACAAATAGAGTTTTTCCGATTTCAATTTCATTGCGTATTTTTGCCTGGATTAAAAAAGCAAGCAGTTGTTATTAAATAAATACAAATTATTTATATGTTCCTCACCTGAGGTAAAACATTCGATTGATTGAATATTCACATAGTTAATGATATAGCTTCAGAACACATTCAGGGGCGTTTTACAATATTATTACAGTTACATTACTCTATCATTCACCAGATGTCGCCCAACATTGAGTCTATGTCTTGTGTTTGTTGGTTAGGGTATGTTTTAAGAAATTGAGTAGACACAATTCGGTGCTCTGTAGGCCTAACGGCGACAAATGGTCCACACGAAATAAATGAAATGAATCGGGCTTTAGGCCACCTTTGTGCACATATAGGCTAAACTGGGCCAGGAGAACCTCCTGAGGATGATGAGATGATTGAGATGACACTGTCCTCCAGACACAGGATTCGAAATTCGAGCCCTGGCGGTCTGAGGCCGAGCACGCTACCTCTCGGTCATAGAGTCGGGTGCCAGACGGAATATGACAAGTAACGGACGACCCCCTTCTTACCTTGATTTGACACTTTAGTTCCAAAGAGTTGAAATACAATTCAGCGGAAATTGAATTAATTCAAAGTGTTAGTTGCAGTTTCCAATTAGAACCTGGTGATTTATTAATGGTAAAATTAAATTTCTGTATAATGGTCTTGTGACAAAATGATTATTCAGCACAGAAATATAGAATCTCTTTTTTTCCAGTAAAATTAGCATTTGTACATGAAACTAGTAATTGTTTTTACGACTTAGACTGAAAAATAAAATAAAATACTAAATAGATAGATTGATGTTTTATTGACACAAAAAAGTATTTACTGACTTTTTTATCATAAAAATATATAAATTTATAACAGATTTAGTTCTGCAAAGTAATATATCAATCGACATGACATGTAGGCCTACACAAATCAGGCTTGTCATTTACATATTTGAACAAGCACAGAGTATTTAAAATATGCATCATAGCTACTTAAATAAAGTAACAGCAAATATTGAATACTAATTGTGATTTAATTTTTAATTTTTTAAATATGAAATAAAACAAATAGAAAACCAAATGTGACAAAATCATTTTTTTAGCATTGAATGTTAAGATTATTTTGGAGCTCAGAAATTTAACGCAAAGGGTCGCGAGACGTCTGCTCTAAAATCACACCATCCTCACCTATCCCGGCAAACACTAGACATTCACCTGATGCTGGGTAAATGCTGGGCCAGCGTCGTAGACGGTGGACCAGCAGTAAACCAGCATTGGGTCAACGTCTCGTGCTCCCCGTGATGTTCAGCATGTCGTGCTTAAAATTTATCATAACACATTTGAGACCATTATAATTACTAAACAAACATATGTTTTAGTCTTAATGATTCGCTTTTGTTTTGAGTGGGAACTATTCATGCGTTGTCATCCTATATAAAGGGGTACTCTCCAGCGATTTCATTCCACTTATGCTTTGGGAGTCGGCAGTGAGAAAATTATACAAATAGGCGTCATAGCGTTATTTGAACGATAATCTGAGATAAAATGTCAATATTAGTTGATCTGTGCTACGTACTTGCGTGAGTTATGGCTTACTGTAAAGCCTGCACACCAGCAATCAACAGTTATCTGAAGACCGCACCAGGAGGAAGTGGTGATGTGACGTCATTAGAACTGGTCTTTCTCTTCAACACTGAACAACAGTTACTGACGAGCAACACAATAATTCACGCGTCATCAAAGTGCTCTGTTTGTAGCGTGACGCCATCAGTGACGCCACCACGATGCTCCGGATTATCCGTGACGTCACCAGGATTCCACCCACAGTCGTCACAAGGGTTCTCCACGTGTTCTGTGACGTCAGACGATGACACACCCACCAGAAGCTTGTCACAAGTTTTGTCTTCACCAGAAAACGGTATGTAGCCTCTTATTTTCTGCTAGAGCCTTTAGGCATGTTAACCAAAACTGCTGGTCCCGAATAAATTCTTTTTAGCCCGCCTTTTAATTTTTAAAACTATTGCAATTCAAGTTTGGCGGCATCGGCATCCTTGCCAAATCTGTTATGCATGTTACAAATGATCAGTTCTCGGACAAGTTTAATAATGGATAAACAAAATTCAAAATTTATTGCAATTTTTTACATTTTACCTCAATAATTTGACCTTTTAGGCGCGATAACTTGGAAATGTTTTTCATGTATCCTGCTTAACTTTGTTATGCATGTTTCTAATAAGCAGATCTCGGACACGTTCAATTTTTGCTGAACAAAATTTCAAAATGGCCTATTTATTTTACGTCAATATTTTGAATGTGTGGGCTCGATAATTTTAAAAGTTTTTCATGTATCCTTATCAAATGTGTTATGCATATTACTAATGACGAGTTTTATGACAAGCTCAGTGATGGCTGAAAAAAAATCTAAATGGTCGATTTATTACGATTTTTAGCATTTTACGTCGATAATTTGACCTTGTGGACGCGATAACTTGAAAAGTTTTTCAATTATCTTACTCAAATTTGTTATACCTATTATTAATAAGAAGTCCTCGGACAAATTCCATAATGGTCGAAAATAATTAAAAAATGACCGATACATTGTGATTTTACGTCGATAATTTGATCATGTAGGCGCGATAACTTCAAAAGTTTTTCATGTATCCCGCTCAATTCTCGACAAGTTCTATAATGGCTGAAATAAATTTCAAATGGCCGATTTATTGCGTTATGCATGTTGCTAATAAGCAGTTCTCGGACAACTTTGATAATGGCTGAAAATAATTTTAAAATGCTGATTTAATGTGATTTTTTTAATTTCACGTCTATAATTTGACCTTGTGGCTCGATAACTTAAGTTCAAAAATGGCAGCGAGCTATTGTCGAGTTCGCTCTAATTTTTTCTTAGCACATTAAATACCATAAATACATCTACGACATCGGAACAACGTTAAACCAACATTGATTCAACATCTTGTGTCTGCTGGGAGGGAATTGGTTATTCAAAACACGGTATATGTCTGTTTAATAATTGTCTAGAACGTACACAGAACATCCACAATATTTTTTTCTTCTTTTATGGACGGGAGATAACTTGTGACCCGCCACGCGTAAGGCCGTAAAGTCAAAATTATCAAAATTGATTTTCATAGTTGATATGATTTGTTTTATAAGACTTTTAATATTTTAGAGCTAGTTTTGTAATCATTAAATTTACATTTTGAATGACGTCATAAATAATTCATGAAAGCTGCGGGGAGGTACCTTTTCGCATGACGGGTCACAATTATAATTAAAGACTGGATTTACCACTATTTTTATCGGATTAGCAAATACATTTTTTATTATTATTTCAGACCCTTATCCCGTTCAGCCAATCATATCTGCAGGAATAGATCACCTTGACTACCGCTCCTCATTTTTAGAATGTTCCATACAATCAGATGTAGACCAATCTCTGAATGCTGACCACCGTATGTCACATTATGTGGATACATTGCTCTCACCACCTGCAGCTGACCAGAAACTACCTTACGTGCTCCACTCTACTCCGGTGTGTGATTCCTCTTCACAGCTCGTTTTTTTAGACGAGCCGCACTCACCACAGGAACTGTTACGAGCAGCAAAGCACCTCCACCAAGCGACGAATGAAGGTGCAAGTGTGAACCTATGTGCTGGTGACAAGGCCACGAATGGTGAGTTACGCCAAAATTCGTCCCCTTGGATATAAAAGGGTGTATCTGCCACTTTGCAAAGTAGCAGATACACACTTTCATATCCAAGGGGACGATATTCTGGTACAAAAAGTGATTTGTCGGAATAAACAAGAAATCCCCTGATTTTATAAAAAAAATAATTCATCTCCTGGAGACCAGAATGTCATTAAACTTAGGCTTATTTTTTTCAAACCCCTTGGTGCTCTCGGTTATCATAAAAAATATTTCAGCGCTGATGTTGAAAAAAATCAAAATGAATTGATAACGCTCTGCCTCTCTACTTTTGTATATTGCACGTGTCCATATAATCAACATAGTCAGTAATGTTAGGTTGTTTAAATTTATTTTTAAAGTATTTTTCTCACATCGGAAATCGCTTTGTTAATATGCCTATGTATGATTTGTTTCGCTATTACAACAAACTAAATTCCAATTGCTTAATATTCCTTTACCAAAGATTATTTATACATTAGCATCCATTATACCCCCATAATATGATTACTATTTATTACCACTATTTTATTAATAATTATGTAGAGTTAGTGTCATCACTTTTTATTATTTAGTGTTGTGATTTTAGACACAACAACTTTTTTTATTTTTGACTGGAGAAAGCTCAAATCCACAATGTATTCACGACAGCAAGTCTATGCGGATTGAAATAAGCGTAATATACACAAAATGACCAATAATATATAACAATAATAACATTGTGTTTGTTTGTTTGTCTATTGTAGGTTTCCTATATCCTGCCAAGAAGAATCTGGATGCCACCAGAGTCCTTCAGCTGCTGGCGGAGTTCAATAAGAATCCATATTGTGATGCTAAACGACGAGACCGTTTGTCCTTAAGGCTGGGACTCCCTGCTAAGAGATTACAGGTACTGAGACAGCCTTATAGTGACAGACCTTGATAATCCTTTGGGCATTATACTGCCGTGCAAAGCCAAATGGCAGTAGCTGCTTACTTGTAAAGTAAGCAGATACTGCCTTTTGGCCTTGCACGACAGTATTACATGTATAATGATGTCGAATGTATGCACGAGATTAAATATTTTACTACTCTAATAATAAAATAAAAATATATAACAGTAAATTTGGACAAATGCATTAGAATCCATTAAAATTAAGATACTCTGTATATTACGCATCTCTTAAATTGTGTAATTTTTATTTACTGTGAGGTGTGAACTGCACCAGCAACTTACGCCTCACTGGGAATAAAAATGTGATGAAATACCTCAGTAGCTATCACTCGCTAATTAAAGAAGTACATACTAAGAGAACGGAACAAAAATTACCAAAGTTGAACATTACTGTTAGATTGTGTATGTTTAATACTATGATAAGATTTACCCTTAAACATGCTGAAGTACGGAAAAACAATTCCAATTCGTATAATTTGAAAACATTGACGTGGGAAATGCAAATGTCGATGGACTGCATGGTGAATGTTTGAGTTTGAATTGCTTCTTGTAAAGGTAGTGTCGGCGATGTAAATGTGAACATTAACAATAATTGTATCTATTTATTTTCAGCAATGGTTTCGTAAGAAACGCCACCAATCAAGAAGTGACGGTAACATCAAGAAAAAGAGGGCATTGTCGCGAAAATAAGATGTTGACAGATGAAGATTGGGCCTTTATCATATTTATATGATGATTGTTGTTATTACTCCAGAGGTCCCAGGTGACACAACGAGCCACCAGCATCCTGTGTCGACTGAGGCTGGTGTTGTGGTGAACTTAACCCTTTAACCGCCAGTGTCGCATATATTCGGGTTTTCATTTTATATTAGCGCATTAAGTACCACCTTTTAAACATGTTACAGATAAACCGTGACACCAATCAGCAATATTTGAAAAGAGTTGACCTCCATTTTGTCAAATCTGAGTAATTTTCACTCACTTAAAGTTGTGGATCGCGTCAGCGAGACACAACTTTAAGTGGGTAAAAATTCAAATTGAATAATTTGGCGAATAAAGGGGTAAAAACCAAGAAAGTATTTCAAGTACAGCAAACAGCTTGATGTTGTGATTAACACATGTACATAAACTCACAGCAATGGTTCTTCCCCGACAATCAAGAGATGAAATATTTTACAAATATATGTTTCTAATTGTGGTATATCTGTCTTCCTCTCTGAGCTAAACTCATGAATGCTCGAGGGATTTTATGAAATGAACAATTCGCTTCACGCTGTACTTGATAATCACTTTCAATTTGTAAATACTGGACAATTCATAGTGCTTTGAATTATAAATTATTTATTATGAATTATAAATACATAATATAAATGTACAGTTATTGGTATAAATACATGATTATGTTACATTTATTTGTCGCTTTGATTTATTTCTTGATTTCATTTAATAGTTAGAATGAAGAAAAGGAAGAATGATGGTAATTTTGTTAGTTATTATAGCGCTACACATTGATAAGGGCGGCGGCCCTGGCGCAGTACACGGTTAAAGCTGCCTGCTTGGAAAGTCGAAGATCGCGGGTTCGAGCCCAACTCTTGCAACTCAAAGAAACAAAATGTTTTCCCCGCTCACTCGTAAAGATTCAATATTGTCGGGAACCTCTGTGACCGGTAGATAGCTTGCTTGGCCTCAGACCGCCAGGAGCTTCTCCTGGTCCAGTTCAGCCTATATGTGCACAATGGTGGCCTAAAACGCCATTCATTTTATTTTACACTTTGATAAAGCGGGACACTGTGAGAACTGTACAGTATCTCAGCTTCTTGTAAAGTCAGCTAATACTGTCTTTTGGAAGCTTTATCATAATCATTCATTAACCCTTTAACCGCCGGGCACGATTATATTCGTTTATTACATATTTTTTATTAGCACAATAAATCAAAGCTTTCAAACAAAACGTGACATTAATCTACAAGTTTTCAGAATCGTTGACCCCCATTTAGTCAAAGTTGAATAAGAGACACAACTTCAAATACAGTTTATGCAGCTTGTTTATGTTTATGCAGGATTGTTACCTGGCCCGATGTACACCTCTGGTCAAAGTTTTATGCAAATCCGTACATTAAGTAATCTTGAACATGGAGAGACAAACAAACAGACAAACCAACACGACGGAAAACATAACCTCTTTTGGCGAAGGCAAAAATTCACAGAAAAACACAAAATTATCCATTTTAATCACTATGTCGTCAGGTCATGCTATGTCTTCACACCTTTTATTCAATATAGCCAACTATACAGTATCGCGTGAATGAATGAATAAACGAGTGAATGAATGAATGAATGAATGAATGAATGAATGAATGAATGAATGAATGAATGAATGAATGAATGAATGAATGAATGAATGAATGAATGAATGAATGAATGAATGAATGAATGAATGAATGAATGAATGAATGAATGAATGAATGAATGAATGAATGAATGAATGAATAAATAAATGAATGAATGAATGAATAAATGAATGAATGAATGAATGAATGAATGAAGGAATGAAGGAATGAATGAATGAATGAATGAATGAATGAATGAATGAATGAATGAATGAATGAATGAATGAATGAATAAATGAATGAATGAATAAATGAATGAATGAATGAATGAATGAATGAATGAATAAATGAATGAATGAATGAATGAATGAATGAATGAATGAATAAATGAATGAATGAATGAATGAATGAATGAATGAATGAATGAATGAATGAATGAATGAATGAATGAGTGAATGAATGAATGAATGAATGAATGAATGAATGAATGAATGAGTGAATGAATGAATGAGTGAGTGAGTGAATGAATGAATGAATGAATGAATGAATGAATGAATGAATGAATGAATGAATGAATGAATGAATGAATGAATGAATGAATGAATGAATGAATGAATGAATGAGAAGCATACCATGAAAATATAATACATTCGTTCAGTGCACACAGTGCACACAACTGACATTCACCAGGTGTCGCACAGGTCTATGTTGTGAGATTTTTTCTAATTATATCAGGCGCATCCCATCAATCACTAGACTTTGACCCAATGTTGGCTTGATGTTGGGCCAGCGTCACTGACGGTTCCCCAGCATTGAGCGAGCATTGGGTCAATGGGGTGATATTCAAGCACATTTTTGTTATTATAGTTTTGAATAATTAATAAATACATTTATGGATAGCCGCCTCTGAGCTCGGATAACGGAAGCTGTAAGCGATTTAGAAATAATAAATGGTATCGCACCGTAGGTCTATAATAGTTTCCAGTTTATCTTAGAAAATCGTAATCATCACGGCTTGCAATAAAATAAATAACTTATCAAATTTAAACCAACTACATTATTAGATTTTTTATTAGAAAATATGTTGATTTGAATGTGTATATAAAATTAATGATAAATGATTAATCAAGATAATTAAATCGATAAAAATTATAACTTAGAATTATTCACCCACTTGAACATGTTGAACCAGGCAAACATAAAACATTTGTATAACATTCATGCAAGGTCGGCCCAATGTCTTCGACGTTGGTGTGACATTGTTGAATATTATACAAATGTTTTGTGTTTGCTGGGTTTTAACTCGTGACTCGCTGTGACAATCTACAAGTTCAGATATCTGAGTGAAAGCTAATTACATGTAGATGTGCTGCAACAGAGAAAATATATTTCTAAATCTTGCTGTTTAGAGACACGTTAAACTGTCAAAGCCTGCTAAAAATAATGATATCTGAAACAACCACGGTCGTCATTGGCACTGTAAGGATTATATTGTCAATGTCATTATACTATAAATTCATAAATATACAGAAACAATTTTTTACAAAGTAAATTTTAAATGATAATTTTATTTTTTATTGTCATGTGTTTTTAATATTTGCATTATGATATAAAGCAAATACAAGCAAGCCTTTGTGAACCGAATGGGTGTTAAAAAGGTGAGAAAGTCGGGTGCCAGACAGAATGTGACAAGTAACGGACGACCCCCTTCTTACCTTGATTTAACACTTTAGTTCCAAAGAGTTGAAATTCAATTCAGCGGAAATTCAAATAATTCATAGTGTTAGTTGCATTTTTCAATTATAACCTGGCGATATATTAATGACAAAATTAATTCAGCACAGGAATATAGAATCTCTTTTTTTTTCAGAAAAAATAAACATTTTTACATGAAACCAGTATTTGTTTTTACTACTAAGACTGAAAGATTGAAATATAAATTTAAATACTAAATAGATAGATATAACAGATTTAGTTCTGTAAAATCATATATCAATCGACATGATATGTAGGCCTACACAAATCAGGCTTGCCATTTCTATATTTAAACAAGCACAGAGTATTTAAAATATGCACCATAACTATTTAAGTAAAGTAACAGAAAATATTAAATACTAATTGTTATTCAATTTTTCATTACTTAAATATGAAATCAAACAAATAGAGAACCGAATGTGACGAAATCATTATTTTAGCACTGAATGTTAGGATTATTTTGGAGCACAGAAATGTAACGCAAAGGGTCGTGAGACGTCTGCTCTAAAATAACACCATCCTCACCTATCCCGGCAAACACTAGACATTCACCCAATGCTGGGTAAATGTTGGGCCAGCGTCGGAGACGGTGGACCAACAATCACCCGGCATTGGGTGAATGTCTCGTGCTGACTGTGATGTTCAGCATGTCGTGCTTAAAATTTATCATAACACATTCGGGACCATTATAACTACTAAACAAACATATGTCTTAGTCTTAATGATTCGCTTTTGTTTTGAGTGGGAACTATTCATGCGTTGTCATCCTATATAAAGGGGGTACTCTCCAGCGATTTTATTTATATTTTGGAAGTCGGCAGTGAGAAAATTATAACAATAGGCGCCACAGCATTATATAAACGATAATCTGCGATAGGCCTAATATTTCAATACAAGTTGATCTGCGTTACGTACTATGTTACGTAGTTATGGCTTACTATGAAGCCTGCACACCAGCCATCAGGAGATATCTGAAGACTGCACCAGGAGGAAGTGGTGATGTGACGTCATTAGAGCTGGTCTTTCTCTTCAACAATGAACAACAGTCACTGACGAGCAGCACAATAATTCACGCGTCATCAAAGTGCTCTGTTTGTAGCGTGACGCAATCAGTGACGCCACCACGATACTCCGGATTATTCGTGACGTCACCAGGATTCCACCCACAGTCTGTGACGTCACAAGGGTTCTCCACGTGCTCAGTGACGTCATACGATGACACACCCACCAGAAGCTTGTCACAAGTGCTGTCTTCACCAGAAAACGGTATGTAGCCTGTTATTTTCTACTAGAGCCTTTAGGCATGTTAACTGAAATAGCCAATCCCAAATAAATTCTTTTTAGCCGGCCTTTTATTTTTTAAAACTATTACAATTCAAGTTCGGCGGCATCGGCATCCTTGCTAAATCTGTTATGCATGTTACGAATAACCAGTTCTCGGACATGTTTAATAATGGATGAAAAAAAATACAAAATGACTGATTTATTGCGATTTTTCACATTTTACCTCAATAATTTGACCTTGTGGGCGCGATAACTTGAAAAGTTTTTTATGTATTTTGCTTAACTTTGTTATGCATGTTTTTAAGAAGCAGTTCTCGGAGAAGTTCGATTATTGCTAAACAAATTTCAAAATGGCCGATTTATTGCGATTCTCGCATTTCACGGCAATAATTTGAATGTGGATGAAATTTTTTTCAAATGACTGATTTATTGTGATTTTTTACATTTTACCTTAATAATTTGACCTTGTGGGCCCGATAACTTAAAAAGTTTGTTTTTATATATATCCTGCTCAACTTTGTTATGCATGTTTTTAATAATCAGATCTTGGACAAGTTCGATTATTGCTGAACAACTTCCAAAATGGCCGATTTATTGCGATTTTCGCATTTCACGGCAATAATTTGAATGTGGATAAAAAAATTCAAAATGATTGATTTATTGCGATTTTTTACATTTTACCTTAATAATTTGACCTTGTGGGCCCGATAACTTGAAATTTTTTATATATTCTGCTCAACTTTGTTATGCATGTTTTTAAAAAGCAGATCTCGGACAAATTCGTTTATTGCTGAACAACATTTTAAAATGGCCGATTTATTGCGATTTTTCGCATTTCACGTCAATAATTTGAATGTGTGGGCTCGATAACTTGCAAAGTTTTTCACGTATCTTTCCCAAATGCGTTAGGCATATTACTAATGACGAGTTCTGTGACAAGTTCAATAATGGCTGAAAAAAAATCAAAATGACCGATTTATTGCGATTTTTTTGCATTTTACGTCGGTAATTTGACCTTGTGGGCGCGATAACTTGAAAAGTTTCTCATTTATCCTACTCAAATTTCGTTATACCTGTTACTGATAAGACAAGTTTCATAATGGCTGAAAATGATTAAAAATCGCCGATTTATTGTGATTTTTCGCATTTTACGTCGATAATTTGATCCTGTGGGCGCTATAACTTCAAAAGTTTTTCAAGTATCCCGCTCAATTTCCGACAAGTTCAATAATGGATGAAACAAATTTCAAATAACCGATTTATTGCGATTTTTCACATCTTACGTCAATAATATGACCTTGTGGGCGCGATAACTTGTCATGTACCCTGCTCATGTACCCTGCTCAAATTTGTTATGCATGTTCCTAATAAGCAGTTCTCGGACAAGTTCGATAATGGCTGAAAATAATTTAAAAAGGCTGATTTAATGTGATTTTTTGCATTTTACGTCAATGAAGTGACCTTGTGGGCTCGATAACTTCAAGTTCAATAATGGTGGCGGGCTATTGTCGAGTCCGCTTGAATTTTTTTAGCACATTTAATACTATAAATACATCTACGACATTGGACCAACGTTAACCCAACAGTAAACCAACATGTTGTGTCTGCTGGGTGGGAAATGGTTAGTCAAAAGTCGGTTTATGTAAGTTTAATAATTGATCCACTTAAAAAAAAAACGTTGTCTAGAACATACACTGAACATCCACAATATTTCTTTCTTCTGTTATGGACGGGAGATGAATTTTAAAGCAGCGTTTTCGACGATTGGATTTACCACTATTTTTATCGGATTAACAAATATTTTTTTTATTATTATTTCAGACCCTTATCCCGTTCAGCCAATCATCTCTGCTGGAATAGATCACCTTGACTGCCACTCGTCATTTCTAGAATGTTCCATACAATCAGATGTAGAACAATCTGTGAATGCTGATGACAGCGCGTCACATTATGTGGATACATTGCTCTCACCACCTGCAGCTGACCAGAAACTACCTTACGTGCTCCACTCTACTCCGGTGTGTGATTCCTCTTCACAGCTCGTTTTTATAGACGAGCCGCACTCACCACAGGAACTGTTACGAGCAGCAAAGCACCTCCACCAGGCGACGAATGAAGATGCAAGTGTGAACCTATGTGCTGGTGACAAGGCCACGAATGGTGAGTGACGCCATAATTCGTCCCCTTGGATATGAAAGGGTGTATCTGCCACTTTGCAAATTGGCAGATACACCCTTTCATATCCAAAGAGAAGATATTCTGGTACAAAAAGTGATTCATCGTAATAAACAAGAAATCCCCTGATTTTATAAAAAATAATTCATCTCATGGAGAACAGAATGTCATTAAATTTAACGCTATTTTTTTCAAAAACCCTCTTGTTTAATATAAAAATATTTCAGCGCTGATGTTGACAAAAATCCAAATAAATTGATGACGCTCTGCCTCTCTACTTTCGTATATTGCACGTGTCCATATAATCAACATAGTCAGTCATGTTGAGTTGTTCAAGTTCATTTTTAAAGTATCTTTCTCATATACATCTACACATCGGAAATCCCTTTGTTAGGCCTATACATGATTTGTTTCGCTATTACAACAAGCTAATTTCCAATTGCCTAATATTCCTTTACCACACATTATTTATAAATTAGCATCCATTATACTCACATAATTTATTATCCACTATTTTTTTTAATATATAGAGTTAGTGTCATAATTTTTTTTATTTAGTGTTGTGATTTTTGTCACAACAACTTTTTTTATTTCGGACTCGGAATAGCTCAAATCCACAATGTATTCACGACAACAAGTCTATGCGGATTGAAATAAAAAAAATATACACGAGATGACCAATAATATATAGCAATAATAACATTGTGTTTGTTTGTTTGTCTATACTGTAGGTCTCCAATATCCTGCCAATAAGAATCTGGATGCCACCAGAGTTCTTCAACTGCTGGAGGAATTCAATAAGAATCCATATTGTGATGCTAAACGACGAGACCGTTTGTCCTTAAGGCTGGGACTCCCTGCTAAGAGATTACAGGTACTGAGCCAGCCTTATAGTGACAGACCTTGATAATCCTTTGGGTATTATACTGCCGTGCAAAGCCAAAAGGCAGTATCTTCTTACTTGTGAAGTAAGCAGATACTGCCTTTTGGCCTTGCACGACAGTATTACATGTATAATGATGTTGAATGTATGCAAGAAGTTTTAAATATTTTACTACTCATAATAAAATCATAATATTTCACAGTTGTTTTTTTTCTAAGTAAATTTAGACAAATGCATTAGAATCCATTAAAATTATGATAATCTGTATATTACACGTCTCTTAAATTGTGTAATTTTCATTCCCTGTGAGGTGTGAACTGCACCAGAAACTTACGCCTCACTGGGAATAAAAATGTGACGAAATACCTCAGTAGTTATCACTCGCTAATTAAAGAAGTACATACTAATTATATCACGTTATAACAATTGCGTAATTTCCAAAGCTTGTCACGGATGAAGAGAACGGAACAAAAATGAATGAAGTTGAACATTACTGTTAGATTGTGTATTTTTAATACTATGATAAGATTTACCCCTAAACATGCTGAAATACGGAAAAACAATTCCAAGTCGTATAATTAGAAAACATTAACGTCCTTAGATCAGGGAAACGCTAATGTTGATGGACTGACAAATGTTTCTGTTTGAATTGTTTCTTGTAAATGTAGTGTCGGCGATGTAAATGTGAACATTAACAATAATTGTATCTATTTATTTTCAGCAATGGTTTCGTAAGAAACGTCACCAATCAAGAAATGACGGTAACATCAAGAAAAAGAGGGCATTGTCGCGAAAATAAGATGTCGACATAGACTGGGCCTTTATCATATTTATATGATGATTGTTGTTGATACTCCAGAGGTCCCAGGTGAAACAACATGGCACCAACATCCTGTGTCGACTGAGGCTGGTGTTGTGGTGAACTTAACCCTTTAACTGCCGGTGTCGTATATATTCGGGTTTTCATTTTTTATCAGCGCATTAAGTACCACCTTTTAAACATGGTAAAGATAAAACGTGACATCAATCAGCAATATTTGAAAAGAGTTGACCTCCATTTTGTCAAATCTGAGTAATTTTCACTCACTTGAAGTTGTGGATCGCGTCAGCGAGACACAACTTTAAGTGGGTAAAAATTCAAATTGAATTATTTGGCGGTTAAAGGGTTAAAAACCAAGAAAGTATTTCAAGTACAGCAAACAGCTTGATGTTGTGATTAACACATGTACATAAACTTCAAGCAATGGTTCTTCCCCGAAAATCAAGAGATGAAATATTTTACAAATATATGTTTCTAATTGTGGTATATCTGTCTTCCTCTCTGAGCTAAACTCAAATGAATGCTCGAGGGATTTTATGAAATGAACGATTCGCATCACGCTGTACTTGATAATCACTTTCAATTTGTAAATACTGGACAATTCATAGTGCTTTGAATTATAAATTATTTATTACGAATTATACATACATCTGTAAATGTATATTATAAATGAACAGTTATTGGTATAAATACATGATTATGTTACATTTATTTGTCGCTTTAATTTATTTCTATATTTCAATCAATAGTAAGAATGAAAAAAAGGAAGAATGATGATAATTTGGTTAGTTATTAGCTCTGCACTTTTATAAGGGCGGCGGCCCTGGTGCAGTACACGGTTAAAGCTGCCTGCTTGGAAAGTCGGAGATCGCGGGTTCGAGCCCCACTCTGGCCACTCAAAGAACAAAATGTTTCTTCCCTGCTCCCTCGTAAAGATTCAATATTGTTTGGAGCCTCCGTGACCGAGAGATAGCTTGCTTGGCCTCAGACCGCCAGGATGTTCCCCTGGCCCAGTCTAACCTATATGTGCACAAATGTGGCATAAAACGCCATTCATTTCATTTTATACTTTGATAAAGCGAGAAACTGTGAGAATTGTACAGTATCTCAGCTTCTTGTAAAGTCAGCTGATACTGTCTTTTGGAAGCTTTATCATAATTATTTATTAACCCTTTTACCACCGGTAACGATTATATTCGTTTATTAAATATTTTTTATAAGCACAGTAAATCAAACCTCCTAACAAAACGTGACATTAATTAGCAAGTTTTCAGAAACGTTGACCTCCATTTAGTCAAACTTGAATAAGGGACACAACTTCAAATACAGTTTATGCAGTTTAAATGCCATATTTTATCAGAATATACACATACTCTGGTCAAAGTTTCATGCAAATCCGTACACCATGTAATCCTGAAAACAGAGAGACAAACAAGCAGACATACCAATACGACGGACTCCTTTGGCGAAAGTAAAAATTCACAGTAAAACACAAAATTATCCATCGGAAACCACAGTTGTGCATGCGCAACTGATTTGAGCTGCTCATTCGACACTGTGACCGCTTAGCATTATCTCCCAACCTTTTGTATCACAAATAGAGGCGAGTTTTTTCCGATGGCAATTTCATTGCGTATTTTTGCCTAGATATAAAAAGCAAGCAGTTGTTATTGAATAAATACAATTTATTTATATGTTTCTCACCTAAGGTGATTGAATATTCACATAGTTAATAATAGCTTCAGAACAAATGTGAAATTCAGGGGCGATTTACAATAATTTCACAGTGGTAATCTTTATCATTCACCAGATGTCGCCGCGCGAACTTCCAAAAGTCATGATGGCATTTGAAAATAATCCATTCACCAGGTGTCGCTGAGCATATGTCTTCAGTGTCTTTCTTATTCTATGTATTTTTGGGGGTTAGTGATAATGTTTTAAAAACATACACAGCAAACGCGAGACATCGACCCAATGTTGGATCATGTTGGTCTAAAATTGGCCAAACATTGGGTCTACGTCTTGTGTTTGTTGGGTAGTATATGTTTTAGGAAATTTAATAGACACACAATTCAGTGCTGTGTAACGGCGACAAATTGTCCACGCGAGCCGACATGTTGTTTACACTCCCCTCCCGTGTTCAATAAATCAATAAAACTTCTATCGCGCCTAAATCTCCAGAGGACCGAGCTCAGCAGCACACAAATGTATCTTTAGAATGATCATGTGTCATAATCCAGGCCAAAGCAAATTTATTATTTGGGACGGTGACTAAAAACTCCCGATAAGTTGGTGCTTGATAATTCCCCAGAAACATCGGACATATATAGGTTCATTTATTCACGTTGAGCAAGCGTTGCAGCCTGTGGACCAACATTGAAACAAAACTGGGGTGAAACGGTAATAAATTCATATGCAGATCATAATGATGGTAATAATGCACATCCCAATAATGCTCACAAGTAACTAGCAATTCCAAACATGTGATACTATATAAATTATTTGTCGGCAGAAAAAGATGTGTAATACCACAGTCTGAAAATAAAATGAAATGAATCGGGCTTTAGGCCACCTTTGTGCACATATAGGCTAAACTGGGCCAGGAGAACCTCCTGAGGATGGTGAGATGATTGAGATGACACTGTCCTCCAGACACAGGATTCGAAATTCGAGCCCTGGCGGTCTGAGGCCGAGCACGCTACCTCTCGGTCACGGAGGCTCCCCACAATACTAACTTTCACACGTGGAGTCTGAAAATAATTGCCTGACAATAATATTCAAGAGTAGCTCCCACTGAATTTCTGTCTCAATACCAGGCTGGTATTGAGACAGAAATTCAGTGGGGCATTACCAGCGTAGAATTCGGAAGCCAAGAAGAATGCCAAGTGGAAACAGCGAGTTTATAATTTGTGTGATTTTAAAATTAAATACTACTCTGCAAAGTCAAAAGGCGGTAACAGCATACTGGAAGAGTAAGCAGTTACTGCCTTTTGCATTTGCACCCAGTTTGAGAAAAGTATCAGAAAAAATATTATTATTAAAGGGACTCCGTAGGATGGCATCAATTTTTTTTTTTTTTGTTCTGTATAAAGCAGTGTATCCCACAGATCATGATTTCAATTAGGCCTATTTCAATTTTTTTTTATATTTTTGATCATTTTGATCAACATTTTTAATAATAACATAATAATATACAGTTCCTATACAGCGCATATATGGCATGTACATGCCAGTCAACGCGATTGTGGCTCAACTCTCACAAAAAAAGTGACATTTAAAAAGGTATGTCTCTAGCCTTTTTCTAAAATGTTTCGAGAGATGGTGATTCTCGCACATCCAGAGGCAGATCATTCCACATTCGTGGACCAGTGACCGCAAATCGCACTTCCTATGTCTTTGTTTGTTTCAATATTGGAGAACATTGCTCCAGCATTTCCTGATCGTAATGATCTCTTGGTTTATACAGGCTGAGCTCATTGGTGATGTACTCTGGAGCAAGATGGTGAAGTCCCTTATACATATACGTGCATAGTTTAAAAACAATTTTCAATTTCACAGGCAGACAATGTAAGTCACATAGCACAAGACATAACCCAAACAAACTATTTGTACACCTAAATGATGTTTGAATGTTGATGCCGCCGGCCCAGCGTTGGGCAGACAATCGGTGCTGCAAGGAACCCTCCAACCCCCTCCCCAATCCCTGACTTCGCACACCAAGTAACAGTGATTAACGTCGGTGGCTTTTGATGTAGCTTTGATCCCGCCATCAAAGACGATGGGTTTGTTTGGTAGGCCTATAAAGTGTTGTATAATAATGCCCACAGATTACATGGCAATATACGACTTGGAAATAAAACAATTTTCGTCTTTTTATGTTTTTGTATTTTTAGTTTTATCAGTAGGCTATATTACTTGATACAACATAATGCTGTCGCTGCTAACACACATCCACGCTCTAGACGCGTGATTCTATGAATGTGGAAGACTTTGATGTCACCAAACATTATTGCATCACACTTCCAACTGATAAGTAAAAATTGGAACACAGATTTGTTCAGAAAAAAACCATCTAAACAAGACCATAATGTTAATAATGTGAGGTGTCTTGGAGACGACGTGCCCCCTCTGCACTCAACAACTGATTTATTTTGTCAGTTCCGCCACATTTGATGCTCTTCAGCCCGTGAAAGTGCCTCTATTTGAAGCCTCTCCGGGCCCAACATTGGATCAATGTTAGGTCAGCGTCGTAGATGGTTGACCAGCATTGACCCAACATTAGACTTCACCTATCCAGGGGGTGGTGACAGTAGCTAACTGAGTGGCTGAAACAGGTTTCAGCCACAGATTTACCGCGTACAAAATCGTGGGACATTTCTTTGGACACAAATAGTTTTTTTTAGAATAAGTAACATTTCAGTTCCATGCCCGCATGCTCAGTTCAGAGGTAGCACAGTCAATAAAAAGTTATGGACATTTTTGAAAATTGTATAATTTTAAAAGTCAACTATTGCACGGGGGGTCTCAAGGATCTATTATCGCAGCCCGGGGATCACTAATATAAAATAAGCCGTACGCACATTATATCCAAAATCAGCCAAAATTTGACCACGGGAAAATTGCTAATTAGCGTAATTAACGTAAGTATACGTCAGATAACTAGCAGTTTCCCCAGTTGCCCCAAAAAGCTTAATGTTGGTCATTCCATATTTCACATGTATAGATATTTTTTTATAATAACAAACAAGTGAACGTACTAAATACATTGTGATGTGTTTTGAGGAGATCACAAAGAAATATTATATAATTAATGCCCTAATTAATGAAAAAAATCAGTTTTTGCTGTGTCCAACACTGATAATTACACTTTTCCAAGCGGATTAAGTTGACATTAAAATAAAAATAAATTGATAAGTCAATAACAGAGGTATGCAGAGCACAATGGCAAAATTTATTCAAAATCCTCTCATGGGAAGATAACTAATTAGCATAATGTATGTATTAACCCCTGGAAAAGATAGGATTCCATATATCGCTTAAAAATCACGAAAAAGTATTCATAAGAAACATCAGAGAGACAGTCAGAGACTACAAACCTCCGCTGCGCGATCCGGATCGTAGACCGGATCATGTATTCGGATCTTCCCCCAAAAAATACGGATTTTTCATAAAGTTTCATGCGAACCAGTTCGTAATTTTGTAACTAATCCTGTTGACGGACGGATATACAAAGAAACAAACAACAAACAGACAAAAACGACCAAAAACATTTGGAGGAGATAATAACACGTAAGGGCTGTTATTTTTTGACTGGACGTGAATATTCATGAAGCCGCTCTATGAGAAAAATTGCTTGAGCGTTTCATTTATAGTTAATTGGCGTATTATTGTCGATCACACGTGTATCTTTTTGAGGTTTATTAGCATCAATTTATTTCAAAACATCGTAGAGGATATTGTCATATTCCATTTATATTTATAATGTAGAACTAGATAACAAAAAAAGCCACAAAAATGAGTGGTAATAAATCATTACTATGATTTGTTACAAATATGAATAATGTAAAACACATTTACCATCATGACATTATTATAACATTATATTGACAATCAAAGATATGAACATAATTTCACTTAGTTGTGTTTCTGTAATGGAAATAGTAAAATGTCATTCTACACCAAGGTTGATATCAATCATCTATGTCCACTGTATCAGCTGAACACGTTTTGCAATGCATACCTTTACGCTCACTACATGAAGTAGAACAGTCAAGTTCATGGTTCCTGCAGCTGCACTTTTTAGTATGATAATCGCCTTTGCATTGACATCTAATAATCTTTATCAGCGATTCTGGAGCTTGAGAAGAATCCATTGTTTTAGGTTAAAATTTGGCACCCCAGAACATCCGACCCCGATTTTCAGGTTTCAAACAAAACCCCTCCCCATCCACACTTGAACCTGGTAGTACACCCAAAAAGAATACTATTATTTAGCTGCATCCACAGCTGGTGGAAGTCTTTGAACATCAACACATGTGATATTCTTCGCAACTTTCTCATTGAATTTTGTTATCCATAATGAATTCAATGAATCACAGTGTCTTCCACCATAGAGACAGACCAAAGCGTTCTCGCCTGCTGTCTGAAATGTGGCTGTATTCTGAATTGAGCAAAATGTTTGTGCGTGATTAAGAAATGACTTGTCATTGGTTGCTTTCTTTATGACACTCCTTTTGCCAATTCCAAGCAATCTAGATGTTGTATCGCAACCGGAAGTGGCATGTATAAAAGGAAGAACGTGACATGTTTCCTCACCAAGATTTTTCTTCGACAAAAGTATATTCCAAACTGGATAATTTGCAGTTATTTTTTTCTGACCTGAAGTGAAATCCAGGTGATCCTGGTCTCGCGTGAGGGCATGTAACACTAACAGACCATTGTCTTCACTAATGACATGTACAACTCCAGTCATAGAATAATCAACAGCAGTCTTTGCTATTAATAAGTCTGCATCATCATCAGCTTTGAGTGTTTTTATAGCATTATCCTGGAGTTTCATGCTAAGCCAGTTCATAAAATTGTGTTTGTTTTGTTGGTTGGATAAAAATACATCTTTTTTGAATTGCAATGGCAAGGTAGCAGTAAAGATTACCTTTAGTCCCACCACCCCATTTGAACGGTTATGATGTGTTGCGTCTATAACAGATGGTGCGGTGTACCCGTGCAATACTATCACTGGATGTTGAAAATGTTTCTTTATATAAGCGATGTATTTATCAGCAATTTTATCAAAGGTTAACCCTTTTCCCACGATATGCGGTGAAGTAAGGACCCAGCATCCAGAATACAAAATTCAGCTTTGTCTGGAGGCTCAATTATCGTAATTATCTTGTTGCCATTATTCGCGCGAAGGCCTCTGAAAGCTGAGGTTTGTTTGGCGTTAGGAGCATTCCATTCTTATTGAAAACAGCAAGTGGATAAGTTGACAGCTCACACTTAAACAGGTCATTCAGATCACAGTCAGTGATATTATTAGCAACTTCTGAAACAAGAGCTGAGGATCCATTGATACCAAATCACCGTTAGGTGGTGTTACTTTTATTCCAAATGTTTCCAATTGATTATTCTTTCTGAAACTGTACTGGAAAGTATTCTGTCCTTCCATCGTTTTTAGAATAGCGTCACCAACCTCTACTGCTTTATGATGATCAGGTGACTCTACCCCTGTCACTGGTGTTGAAATGTTATGCAACTCTACGTTGGATTCAAATGGATTATGATCTGTCAAAAAAGTAAATATTTCCATGGCATCATTCTGATCTTTAACTCGTTTAGCTTCACTCATATCTTTGTGCTGCTCACTCGTCTTGGATCTCTCATGTGTAAGCTCATGTATCATATAATTGACTTCAACACAAGCTGGCATGGCCAGAAGCCAGCGAGTGCGCTGCTTTTCATCCATTTCCGCGAGTAAGTCCACCAGTAGCCTAGTTTTAAGAGACCTCATCAATACTTGCTCTATGACTAGATCAGTTGATAGTCCACCACAAAAGCAATCAGCTCTGTGAATAACAAATCCACCTGATAGAAAATGATTAAAAATATCAAATTTTGATTTATCTAAGCACAGCATATCTGGTATGTAAATACATACTGATTTTGCGTAGTTGGGGTGTCCAATTGCAGCATAGAAAGGAAACATTTTGTGTAGCGTACTAAGGTACAGCAAAAATTGTCCTGTTCTCACAGATTTTTAGTTTTTCAGCAGTCTCGTCCTTAGGCATACATTTGGGTTTATCGTGAGACTGTTGTAGAATTTGTGCAGCAGTTTTCTGAACTGTAACTACGTCTTTACGACCATTGATATTAGTTATTACAACTCCTTCCCCCAATTTCTCTTTAATTTTATGCACCATAAATTGAACACCATGACCATAATAGCTACCACATCAGCGACAGTCGTCTTTATGACCTGCTGGAATGCTTGTTGAGGTGAGATATCTGTGCGTCGACCCAGTTTTTGTTGTTTTATATATTTTGCTTCTTGTGTTTGAAATTGCCTCTCCGTACGGAAAATAACATTGCATACTCTATGATAAATGTTAGTGATACTAATGTAGCAAGCACGACATGTTGACCCACGGTTGGTTCAATGCTGGCCCACTGTCTATGATGTTGGCCCGACATTGAACCAACATTGGCTTAATACCTCGTATTGGCTGCAAAGTATTGTTCTAGCGTGGATTAAGTCAAATCTTAGAGGTATATGTTATATGTGCCACATGCGATGATGTATATGTGCCATGTATAACATTTTTTACACCTTACACTTTTAGAAATGGTCAGTATACGTTATAGTGTTATATGAATAGGTCAATGTATCCCCCCTCTAATCGGCATTATATAAAACATAACGGTGAAACATAATTCATTTGCTTAATTTATTCCAGTATATAGGCACAACGACATGGTATAATTGTTGATGGACATTTTTATCTGTATTTTAATGTTAATTATGATACTAATTAATAATAATTACGTCATATCATTACATAAAGACCGTAGGGTAGATGCTGTTAAACAAGTATATTAGCTGATATAAAAATAATTATAAATTTAATTCATTATTCTGCCTAAAATGTAAATGTTTGTATACTTCTAGTGTTTTAAACCTTTGGGGTCGTTGATTTAATTAGGCTAATTAGATGATTTCTGTCTGTCGGATTTATTATAATTTGGGTAATCTGTTTGAACGAGACCGGTTTGATAAAGTAAATGTAATAAAACGAATCTAAGTGTTATCTATTCAGGTGAAATCGGAAAAGTCCGGCTTGCTATAACACTCTAAAGACGATTTTCTTAATTAGACTGCCAGGTATGACGTCATATCAATGTTGTAATGTCACCCAATCGTCATAAGTATTTTAAGCAGACTTAATCACATCACTCAGTTCACAATCATAAAAAGTAAAAATCAATTTGTCGTTACAAATAGGCAGTTTACCAATTATAGCTTTTTCAAAAATTTCAGAAGGTCGCACAATTAAAATGTCAATTAGCAAATTTCCCTTGGTCAGATTTTGCCTAATTTTGGATATAATGTGTACCGATAGTATCCTGACAACATACAATAAAAAAATTGCGTGTTGCAATTTGTTCTAGGTTCATCCAAATGCAGGGCTAAATGGCCTGGACTATTGACAAAGCCTACTTGAATACGGGCACATACGGTATAAAGTAAGACATCAAGCAGGTTGCATTTAGCATATTAAAAGCCATTGAAACGCCAGTCACATTTTTAACAATTTAAGTCGGGTCTTGGAACCCATTTGAAATATGTGAAAATCATTTATATTAATCCTTACAGAACGGGGATTGACTTTAGTCGTCAGAATCTGACGTCGGTGGACGTCAGATTCTGACGACTAAAGTCGATCCCCGCACTGTAAGAGTAAAAAAATTTCTATCGACCGTAGACCCATAACATAGGTATTCAAATGAATCGGAAAGAACTGAAGAAGACATTTATGATGATATCAAATTGAAATAAACCCTTTGGTCTCCCAAGGTTTTAATAACAAAATCAGCGCTTTAAAGGAAAAAGCCAGCGAACTGGCATGTTAGATTCATATCAAATAACCAGTGTTTCTGTAGCAAACAATGCTGCATATGATTTATTTACTGGTTTGAGATGGGAGTATACAACTAAAATATGTCGGAAATTGGACTTAATGTGGGCATCCATCTTGGTTCCTTCCCATTACTTCATACAGTGGAATTATGCAAATGATATTTAAATGTGATGACGTTGACCAAGTCCCAACCCTCATGCCCGTTGAGCATTCAACATGCAGTTTAGCAGGTCACTGAGGACAACACCTACTTTAGTTCCTCAAATGCCCCTTATAAATTGTTATATATGCCAATTTGATAACAGTTGTCGAATAATATGTATGTTATATAATAAATCATCTGGTTGCATGTGACTGTTATATCGCTATTTATTATATTTTAAGTGTTATCTGAGCGCACCCTCGGCCATTCTTGTCGACATTGCTCTCATCACAGTGAAATGATGTGACATTTGGTTGAAAACATGTTTGCGAATAAAAATAAAGCCCGCCCAGAAGTCAATGATAATTCCTGGTACATTTTTATTATATTATCTGACCGAGAAAAGTTGTAAAAACCCTATGAACAGGTTTAAAAGGAGTCAAATAATCATTTTAAACGGACCCCCGTCCCCGCCGATTGACACTGACTTGACAATGTTGACTGAGCCCAGTCATATGAGTAGGCCTATATGAGAATACGCCTACAAACTAATACACGGCCATAGGTCAAATTCAGAGATTTTCCTGCTGATGCAGTTTTAATTCTAGTGTCTTTACCTTTGTCCTGTCATATCAATCACATAATATAACCACAGCCAGATGTCAAATTAAAATTTCCGTAGCATTATTTTTCAAATGTAATGTCCTTATCATGATTTGAATTATTGTTAGTCTATCACTGCAGAGGTAGGCAAGTTGTCGCCACATGTGGCGACAGAAGCAAAATATCTGTGATGTAAATAATAAAAAAATGACCATTCAGAGCACCTAAAAATAGTCATTTGTGGCGACAGGACTCATTTCGCCTGCCCACCCCTTGACTGACAGTCTGTAAACATACATATGTGGGCTCGGCGTTAGGGCCTACAATATCAGTGTATAAATAAAATCATTGGTGATGGGCAGCAAAAGGTCTAGGCCTACAGTAGGCTACATATTATAACCACGACGACCGGATTTGCCAGCATTGTAGCAATGTTATCTTGGAAGCCAAAAGGCAGTCTCTGCTTGCTTGTAAGGTAAGCAGATAGACCTGGGCCTACTGTTTTTTTTTGTTTTATACGGGAATATACTGATTAACTGTCAACTCAGGTCGTGGAGCCACTCTTTTTATTTGATAACTTAATTTCAGCTGACAAACTATAGGCCCATATCATGCATATAGCAAGTGCGTATTTTTACTCTCATTTTATGCAGCAGTTGTAAAAAATGTACGTAGCCTAGCCCAATATGCGAATTTAAAAATGCCTCAAAAGTAAGTGGTCAGTAGTAACTGACCTAATTTTATGGGTTTTACTGTCATAATGATAGATGGTATAGTCTTTTTAAAACATGGCTCGTTGTTCCCAAAAAAATAGTGCACCCATTTATGATCTATTGTATTATAAGGGAATATACAGTTTATATTGATGTCGAGACAAACATTAGGTAACGGAGTTGACTGTATTTCGTGAGAAGTAGGATTTTTTTTTCATGCAACATTTGGAACCCGTCCATCTCTCTCAAGAGTGTTTTTTTGCAATTTGTCATAGTGATACATTACAAAATATTTTCTATTTGGAAATTGACAGTTGACCCTTTCAGCGTGGGTCCGATATATCTCGGGCAGTGTTTTTTTGAGTTTTTTTGTCTGTATAATCAATATGGTCCGGCAGGCATGGGGGTAACCTAGTTTTGGTTCATACAAGTGTGTTTCTTGAAGTTGATGAAAAGTGGATATTTTAAATAATATTTGCCAATTTGACCTTAAAATGACCTAGATGTGAACTTGAAATGACCTTGGTGTTATGGACCAGTAAAGCATCCTCCTTCCCATTTTATTTTTTGTGCATAAGCTAAGATCCTGATAGTGTCTTAAGACAAATCTGACATTACAAAATATCTGATTTTTTTCATCTCTCCCCCAGGAATTCAGCGGTGGGAATGCAAGTGTGCCCAGGAATTCAGCGTTAAAAGGGTTAGAAAAACAACTTTTTGAATACCAGCTTCATTGACAAAAAAAATGCAGAACAAAATTGCGAACAGAATTCAGTCTTTATCACCAGATGTCCCAGATAGATCATAGTATATTAACATGTTCATAGCACACTCTCCTCCCCTGCCCTCAGCATACACTTTGTACACTTATGATAATGTTGATTAGGCTACTAATTTTAATGAAAAAAATCTGGTAATTTGATCTCGAATAATAATATAGAGCTTATATACCATTTTAAGCTCCAATTAAATTGCCGGTCGCACAAATGAAAAAAACCTCAGTTTGGTAACGGATTGAACTAAGGATAATTGAGCAGTTTCTGATTAGACAAGTAGGCCTATATATTTTAAAGCTAAGTGTTTTTCCTTTTTGAATCTTATGTAATACCTTATTTCTGACCAATTTAAATGCACTGAAGGAAAACGCTCTCAATAACCCACCATGGCCTATCACCCCCACACTCACGTCATCATCTGTCTATCATTTTATCTCATCAAGTGACTACAACGTTTTTATCGTATTACAATGTCACATAAAAGACCTTTTGTGCCGAAAAGTGACGCAAAGCAAAGATTTACCACTACTACTACTGCACTGATCCCAGTGGTATGGCTATTTTTACGATTCAAGATCATCTAGGGGTCAAAAACAAGATGGCTGTCGTCGGCCATCTTGAATTTTAATGTTTTGGTATAATAGCCCTTGATTCTTATGTAATACATAATTTTTGACTAATTTGAATACACTGGTCCCATTGGTATGGTTATTTTTTTACAATTCAAGGTCATCTAGAGGTCAAAACCAAGATAGTGGCTGTCGGCCATCTTAATTTTTTAACTAACACAATAACCATATAATCTTGTGTAATACCTCAATTTCGCCTAATCTGAATACACTGATTTCATTGGAATGACTATTTTTAAATTTAAATGGCCATCAATGACCAAGGCCATTTAGAGGTCACAACCAAGGAAACCGGCTATAACGACAGTCAATATTCAATTTTCAATTGTTGAAATAAAAGTATTAGAATGCAACTGCATACATTTTCCTGATATTTTTAGACGTTTTTTCAGTTTATACAACGATCCAAAACAATATATGGCCATCAATAACCAAGGCCATCTAGAGGTCACAACCAAGGAAACCGGCTATAACGGCAGTTAATATTCAATTTTCAATTGTTGAAATAAAAGTATCAGAATGCAATTGTATCTATTTGCCTAATATTTTTTGACGTTTTTCAGTTTCTTCAACAAAATCCAAGATGTCCACCAAAATTCTATGTCACTCTCTAGGGCTTGAACGGCTTCATGGGTTTGTTTCATGTTAGGTTTAATAGAAAGACCTTATCCTTGACGTGTGCTTATAATATTGGGTGGGACACTGATAATAACCGATAATAAATCTTTTTTTACGTTTTAGAATTTTAGCAAACATATCAGTTTCGCTATTTTTTCGCTTTTTAATTTTGTGATCTAGCTATGCAGCCCCAATTTTATCTTTTGGGTATGCTCATTGGCCCTGAGAAATTTGTCTCGAGAATCGTGTTTCTTTTTTTATTTCTTTTCACAAAAATCCAAGATGGCCGCAAAAATCTTGTGTCACTCTTAAGAGCTTGACCGCTTCACTGATTTGCTACAAGGAAGTGTTAATGACCTATTTATTTATCGGCAATAAACTACAATCCGGGATCATATTATTCTCGCTTGTTTGGTCAGCATGAATGGATATTCATAATTGAATGTCAGCTGACAGGATTCTGCAAATGTTATATTTTTCTTCTAAATGATCTCATAAACCTTGACTGTCACCTCATTACAATCTACAACTCCTGATGTGTTCAAACTTCTCTTGCTGATGACTCAACTATAATGCTTTGATCAAACAGCTTTGGGTAAATGTATTGTGTTTGATGGGTCGTCACATCATGCCCTCCATGCCCTCATGCCCTGGGAGCCTGGATCATGCCTTCCCCCTTATCTTCGGACACAATGTATTTTTGGAGAACAACAAACACTTTGTACCCATTGTAAAAAGCACAAGACAAAACAGCTCTAAGTATATTTTTATTCTGAGACTTGTTTTTTAACCACACAATATTATATAAAAGTACAATATGTTAAAAAAAAATACATACCATTGCACCAGAGATGGCATTTAGCCCTTCTCTGCTCTCATTTGATTACCATGATTACATTGTGATTGAATTTGAAACAGTAATCGACTTTTAAATAAAATTGAATCAAGATGAGGAAAAAGAGAATAATTAGATGGGGGGGGGGTAAGATGTGTATATACAGACTATTAAAAAAAATATGAGGTCACCTGTTGGGATATATTTACGTTGAGTCTATTATTTTATAGGTTTAAATGTAATCTGCAACAGAAAATCTATGAGTTCTGAGAAATAGTGTTATACTTATAGTTGCATCTTTAGATTGTTATATTTTCATATATGTTTAGGACATATATCCAAAACTTGTCATATTTTCATATATATTTATATATATCCAAAACGTTATTATTTTATATTTTCAATATATAATATATCCTCATTGTGCTTTAAACTACTTCGGTAAGTCTTCATTTTTTTATGAAAATAAATAGTTTGTCACTCATCATGTTACTGACAAATGTTTACCAAGTTAATATTTACATCTAGGCATGGAGGCCTACTTATAATAATTTAGATTAGATACTGCAATGCATTAAAATTGACTATATACAGCGAATTTCTTTAAAATCACCACGTAAAAAATAAAATTATTTTGACTGTTACAAATATATAAAAAAAATTGGAAATATGACATCAAATACGATAAAGTGTCACATTGACTTCCTGACTATAATTTTTCGTAAATATGATCAAAATGTTGTCAAAATGTACTCATTTCAGCAGTACTTTATGTTAGTTTTCAAAAAAAATTGTCAATGGGATAGTTTAATTAATCAATAGAGCAAGAAAGTGATTTTTGTGAAAAAAATATAAATGTTTTATTAGAATTACTATAACATCTGTTGATATAATTTGGAATGATGAAGCAACCATAAACAATATTCAAATTGATATTAAAAGACTGTAGATTTGTATGTGTATTTGTGATCAAACAAGGAGGTTGTTTAAAGATAAGTGTCATTTCTGTTGAATTAAAATTATGCTAACGTGACGTTTTTGTTGACACTTTGTTAATGTCACGTTAGCAACAAAGTTACTAGCCGCCACCTCACTGGCTAGAATTTGTCTGCACCCACTTAAAAATAAGTGTTTGTATTGTTGGTTTTAGATTATTGCATTGTAGAATGGCTAAAATAACTGTATTTCGATGGTTCGCAATAAACAGCATCATCTAACGTGACATAACTTAAGACTCTTGACATCTAATGACTGTCAAGGATTTGACATCTGATGAAGGTCAAGGATACAAAGTATCGTACTAATAAAGAAATACAATTAAAACTAATAGATGTAGGGACAACGAAACAGCTTCAGGTGAAAATTAAAAGACGGAAGATTATATTTATGATTAGACAAGTAGGCCTATATATTTTAAGGCTAAGTGTTTTTCTTTGCATTTAAGTCATGATAACGTGACATTTTTTTTGACATGTTGCTAGTGTCACATTAGCAATAAAAGTCGTATCCTTGCCCAGAATATATATATGCAGCTATAAATATTTACTAGAATGGCTGGTTTCATATTGTTGCATTGTAGAATGGTTACGGGATTTTATATATTGCTTTTTGGAATAAACAATAAAGTGCTAACGTGACATAAGCCAATGACACTTCTCAAAGTATTCTGTTGTTAAAGAACATTTTCCAACCACTGATATATTACTGGATATGTAAACACAATTGGACTCAACACAAATCTTTGTATTTCACATTTGGACACCTTATTTTTGAGGGATGAGAAGAAGGATCTATCTCACTTACCCTATAAATGACACTGTCACGTTGACAGTTCCAGTGTCACACAAAATGGCACATTAATATATGAAGGATCAAAGGGCATGTCACGATACACTAATATGTGTCATGTTTTAACAACAAATGTGACCAAACTTATCTAACCTTCGCACATTTTTACGACTGCTGTGGCTCATATACAAATGCAGCCTATGTTCAGTGAATTGTGTGAATGGACAAAGCAATAATTAGTATTATGCACAGCATCATAGTGTTTAAGACATCAGAGCAGGTAATTTCAACTAGCCTGCAACTTTTCCGGCATCTTGCCATGATGGTAAGTAGTCAGAAAAGATTAATCTTGTTCATATCTCAAAGCACTTATGAGACCTGAACGAATTTAAGGACTCGACACTGTCACGATAGCATTGCAAGATATGTCATTCCTTCTATTTATATGCATATTTCACAACTATATATAAAAAGATGGCATTTTTATATCAAAGTATCGTGGGCCTACACTTTCAGACACATTGGAAAGATTTGTTATGTGTATTTCCAAGTTTTACCTTCGTGCTAACGTGACGAAATACATTGACACTCAAATGTCACTTTTTTGTTGTTTTTGCACACCTGTGAAAGTTGAAACGGAAGTTCTTATTGTGATTCTGACATGCACATAGAGTTTCATAGCTATAGTATTTTTTTTAGGCGTCTATAAATATTTTTGAAACTTGGTCATCTCATATGTTTTGCATCATACAGTCAGTCCCAGGATCTTGTCGTCACAGTTTAAATGTTAAGCGCCTCACCCAATTTCATTATCGGGAACATTTTTAAAAACCCCAATTTAAATATGAGCAAATTCTATATGACCTGGACTACCACCTCATAGAGTTCATAGCTGTAGGATTTTTTCTAGGCGTCTATAAATAATTTTAAAACTTGATCATTTCATGCGTTTTGAATCACATGAAACATTCCTACAAGAATATCGATATATAAAAACAAAGACCTTACAGTGCCTTGGTGCAGTAAAACATATTTTACCAAGTAATCATCCCCCGTCATAAATTGGGTTAGACTTTTTGCGGTCACAAATATTTAAAAAGTCGATTTGTGGTGGCCATTTTAAATTTCAGTAAAATCACATGCACATTTCCAGATGGTGGGTAATGTGATTGTACAATGTGAATTATTACTGATTTCAATTTTTCAGTTTTTGCGCCCACAAAAATTTGAAGTTTATCCATGGCGGCCATTTTGAATTTCAGTAAAACCTTAAAAAAATCACTTGCACATCTCCATATCGTGGGGAATGTGATAATTCCCGACTTTCAGTTTTGGAGTTTTTGCACCCACAAAAAAATTTGGAATTGACCTCTAGCGGCAATTTTGAATTTTGGTAGTATCTTTAAAAAATCACTTGCACATCCCCATGTTGCTAGGAATATGATGTTAAAATTTGAAAAAAAATGACCAGACAATTTTTTTGAGTTTTTGCGCCCCCACAAAAATTCAAGTTGATCTGTGGCGGCCATTTTGAATATCAGTAAAACCTTAAAAAAGTCACCTGCACATCTCCATATCGTGGGGAATGTGATAGTAAAATTTGAATAATTCCTGACTTTAAGTTTTAGAGTTTTTGTGCCCACAAAAAATTTTGGAATTGACCTCTGGCGGCCATTTTGAAATTTGGTAGCATCTTCAAAAATCACTTGCACATCCCCATGTTGTTAGGAGTGTGATGTCAAAATTAGAAAAAAAATTGACCAAACAATTTTTTTAAGTTTTTAGGACCCCCCAAAAATTAAAGTTGATCTGTGGCGGCCATATTGAATTTCAGTAAAACCTTGAAAAAGTCACCTGCACATCTCCATATCATGGGGAATGTGATAGTCAAATTTGAATAATTTCTGACTTGTCTGAGATGATCTATAGACTAGCGTTACACTTTCAGTGAATGATAAAAACATCCATTATCGCCCGCGAGTGAGAGGCACAAAATACACTTAAAATAAATCCAACAACATCTCTAAACAGCTAAACTAGGTCTGCCTACATGGGCCAAATGATTAATGTAATTGTTGACAAACTGTCATTGTCTTGAAGTTGAACTGAATGCAGAGTAACGTACCGGAGCGAGGGGCTTGTTTATCTGGCTGTATCAGGGTAGTCTATGTAAACATGCTGCCTCCAGTAGACCAGATCACAATAGGAACTAGGCTATAATGGCCCATGATAGCTGCGACTTGTCACTGCAGTCTACAACAGCCTCTACTGTTTTAAACAAACACAACTTTTGTCGTTAAAGGGGATTAATTTTAGACCGAAACGATGCAGATGCCACTGGGGATAAAAATCGGAGTAGGCCTTTTCTGTGTATAGGATAGCGCATGTACCTCTAGCGCTAACCTGCAAAATACGGGACGTTTTACATGCGACCAGCCACCAGACTACAGAGACTTGGTCACATGATCACACCCTCTCTGAAGGGTCCCAAAGTTCCAGTGAGAGGTTGGGACCTACCCGACGTAGGCACCCAGCACAAAATGGCAGAATCCAGTGGGGTGGAATAATGACCACTTTGTTTAAAATTTGACACGCATAACAGTTTCTTTGCCTTTGTTTCAAAAGGGGATTATTTAACTGAATAATATATCTGCCATTTGATCAGATTTCTGCGATGACTGGCTTATTCCTTTAAGGGTTATAGGGACCTACTATAGTAGGGTAAGTTGTCCTAATATGAGCATGCTCCTAATATGAGCATAGCTGGAATTCCTATGAAATATAGTCACCAGGTGGTGTATTTTGCCTTCTTTTGTGAGGACAATGTCAAGGCTTTTAATTGAGATTAGTTTAATTCAGCATCAAATGTATCAGAACAAATCAAGTGACTTCAACTGAGGTTTTTTAAACGAGTTCAATTTCGTATAAGCTTTAAATGTATGGTGATTCTATAGAAGAACATATAAAGATGTCAAGTTTGTTTCATGTCATCAATCATAACCTTATTTTTCTGATATGTGGGCGATAAAAAGAGTATCTATCTCGTGTTATTTGTATTGGTAAATTATAATAGCCATGCTCAAGTGTCCTATTATGAGCATAGCGGATGTTCCGATTATGAGCATATGCTCATGTTGGGAGCACCAATGTGCTCATATTAGGGGCATTCGTGGCAGTGAGTAAGGGTGTCCTACTACACACCATGATTTGTTTGTGTAAAATATAATAATAAACAATTACTTAAAATAAATAGTTCTGCATTACCACATGGCATTTTTCATACGATAGTGGCATTGTTGAAGTAATAGCTAGGTTATCATTTACAAGTGTGCTCGTTTCAAAACTAGTCTACTGAATATCATTTACAAGTGGGCCTTGTATTGTTTAACTTTCAGTTCTGGGGTTTCACATTAAATAATTTTAATTATATTTCGGTTGAGAATAAACAGTTTGTCTGTTTTTTTAAATCTAATTAAACTTCGATGCATGTAAATGATCAAAGACAGCGCCTTTTGTATTTTTGTCGATTCAGGCACTTCAAGGAATTTTCCACTGAACCTACATGATTTATTTTTATATCACCTATGTAAAATGCCTTTACCTATAGAATTTAAAAGTCCGTATAATTACAAAAAATCTTTTTTGCGATGAGCAAGTCATTTTTAAATCTTCAGTCATGACAGGTAGACATGAGACGAAACGTCCATAACGTCATTATGATAAATCATATTGGGGGGGGGGGGGAAGGTTTCCAGAGATCAATAAATTACTATGCTGTATCTTTCACGCCAATAACGTAAATATCGTTTACTGTTCCTCTTTCATTTTAACAAAATTAACAATGCCTTTGGAATTTAAGAGTTGTCTTGGGGTTCTTAATTTAGATAAAATATGAAATAATTTCATAGCCTTGCGGATTCAGTGGCGGATCCAAAATTTGCCTGGCGGGGACACCTAATTTTCAACTAAAATTTACACACCACAGCTGGTAATTCAACTACAGGGATCCGGTTCATGCTCTCATGGGGAATTTTGACAACTAAGGCTTCAAATGGTGCTTATTAAAGCTTATTTCTGTACAAATATGTAGTTTTTTATTTTGAGATATTGAAGGGTAGGAGGGCGCACCCCAATGGATCCGAACTGGGTTATTCCACTGAATTAGCTAAGTGCACTATATTTGGACAAACTTTATTTAACTGATCATTCCTTGGATACATCTATAATAATAATTTATGAAAAAATTCTGGTATCGTGACGATATAGGGCTAATTAAGTTTAGGCCTACGCGTTTTACAGCAAGTTCCAGGCAGCCCCCCCCCCCCCTCCAGGGCTGCTTTAGTGTTAGCAAGGAAGATAATCTGGTGAAATTGCCCATTAATTTGACCTTAAATCTCTACAATTGAGATGTGGATTCCCCTGAAGCGAATTATTTTCCTCACCGCAAATGACTGCAATTTTTATTTGCATACAGTATCTTCATAAGCGAAGTAGACCAAGATCAGCAGGCATACTCCCTCATAATATAAAATAATAGAAAATACATGACATTATTTCCCTACGTATATGTGAGAGTAAATAAATTAGTGAAATAGTTGCCAAATGTCACTTTTCGACAGTGGTCAGTAAACAATATTTAAAAAAACAGTGCAAACTTTATGATAAAAAATGAAACTGTATATGTACAGATGACGACGCGAGGGTGGGGTGGTTGGGCATCGTGAGTTATTAAGGTTGTTTTCCTTCACTCACCCATTTTGGGCATGCCTGGGGGGCTTACAACCATACATGCCGAGACGTCCAGAGACGTGGGTTTTACTGTGAAATATATGGTGGAACGCCGACGCGTGTCGCTCAGCTCGGCTCGGCTATCCTCTGGTCGCATAGTCCTCAGAGTAACACAAGTTGCAATGAGGGGTAATTCATGCATTCATCCAATTGACCTAATTTCAAACACTATTGCTGGTGGTGAAAACTGGTGTTAAAATAGTCGGTACTTCCATAAAATGAAAAGTACTAGTACTAACAACTATTCTAGTTCCCCCACAAGTGTATTTTGTATCTTTCACTCGCCACTCTATTTATACCAATTCGAACATAATAATTTTTTTGGAAACATAGATCTTGCAAAATCTTGTGCGTGGAACGAGTTTTATATTTGAGAAAAGTTATACAATAAATCAGGGACAAAATATAACACACTGCACCTAATATGAGCATAGGGGACCCTTTATGAGCAGACCTGCTCAAATTTGGAACACCTATAAATGTATTCACAAATAAATAACAGTCTTTGATTCTTCAAGTGTTTTTAAATAATCATTGAGCCAGCATATAAAAAAATGTTATATTCGTGTAATGATTGAATAATTCTTTAAAATTATCTTCGTACGAAACATTTAGCTCCATTCTGATGACCGTGACAGCCAAAACAGTGTCATGTTAAATAGACAATGTTCCTAATATGAGCATGGTAGTTCCTTTATGAGCATGCCTGCTCATTAAAGGTACTGGCCATGCTCATCTTATGAACAGATGTTCCTATTATGAGCAGGATTGCAAAAAAATTAAAACTTCCTCAAAATAAAAAAATGTCGTTATCAAAAAGGCGAAAATATATATTTTGATAGAAAAATCATACATATGTATATTTTATTAAGTTCAGTTGTCATTGACATACTATTAACGCTCACAGGACAGTGTTCCCATACTATGCTCATAATAGGCATTTCTCCCCTATTCTGTGAAACGCAGTGACGTCACTCGGTAAAAACAAGGTTATATAACACCCCCTCTCCCATACTTCATTCTTTGAACGCAGTGAGGTCACTCGGTGAAAGTCAACCACACACACTTACGTCACACTTCAAGAAAGACTATAATTATTGAGCATATCGCTTTGAAAATGCGGTCATTTAACACGTCATCGGGACTCAAGTATTGACGACATCACACTCCGTGAATAAAACAAATTAACGAGTTTACTGTAAAGTATTCTATATTTAAATCGGGATGACAGCTGTGACGGTGATTGTGACGGTGATTATTTACGTCAGACAACTCTTCACCCCGATGCTACATGGTTTAATGTTGAACTTTGCTATTTTTAAACAGTGATTAGGACACTGTACTGTGTAACCGCCCCCCCCCCTCCCCCCCAAAAAAAAACTACATTGTAATGACGATCCTCAACCCTTGTCCTGCTGCGCCTGTATATATACGGTTATAACCCTTATGCTACCGGAACCGTTTTCAAGCAAATTTCAGACCGATAAATTCAACTCAAATAGGTTAAATGTTTTGTGATAGATGCTTAGTTAATCTAATAATTACATTTTGAAGATGTATATTTGTTCATAAAAATAATTATTTTTCGTCATTTAGAGTTGGGAATTGCGCTAGAAATTCCAGTTTCAAATGAATAAAAAATAGTCTGAAAAATCGGCAGCATAAGGGTTAAGCATATTTTAGGCTAAATAATGTGTCACTGAAACGGATAATATAGTTTGTGGTAGATCCTCAGTAAGTCAAATAACTCAATTTAAAAAATGTTTATTTTGAAAAAAATATAAATATTTTTCGTCATTTGGAGCTGGAAATTGCGTTAGCAATTCCAGCTACAAATGACGAAAAATACAATTGAAATAATCCAGCAGGACAAGTGTTCACCCATTAAGTCTTAATCACATCTACTGCCGTTTTTCAACCGTTTAATCGGTCCTTCCAACAAAAAAATTAAAAGAAAAAGTGAATATTAAATATCATAGATTGGCACATGATTTGTTTCAAATTGTGCACAATTGTATATGTAATTGTCATTCACTTGAAGTACGCTTTTCTAATATAGAGTATATTCTTGCTACTATGTAGTTATTTCATCCTTATTGCTATCTTTTTTAAGCAGAGCTTACCGTATATATTGCTAAATAACCTGCACTTTAAACACTAATTATTTCAAACTACTTAACCCCATTTATTTTAAACTATACTATATCATAGGTGTAGATACATAATAACTACAACTAATCTTAGTGAACAGTTGATTATATTATTACTTTATATATATAATATCTTAACCCTTGAAGCGCCAAGGACGACGATAATCGTTTTTAACCCTTTGACTTCCAGGCCGGGGTGCATGCCGGGATCCAGATATACTAGTGTAGGAGTTCTATTTTTCGTCATATGAAGCTGGAATTGCTAACGCAATTTCCAGCTTCAAATGACGAAAAATACATAAATGTAGTATATATTTGACGAAAATTTGTGTCATTTTATGGTTACGTTCATTGACGAATGACGACGGAAATTTCCGTCATGAATGGTAGTGAAAAGGTTAATTTGTTTTATTAGGCTATTATATCACTATTAGTGGGAAGGAAGTGAGGGTTTAAACATCAAGATTTGAAAATGGTTCATCTAAAATTAAAAAAAGTCATACGAGTAATTTTCACCCACTTGACGCTGTGGGGCGCGCTAGCGAAACAGATAGATACATCTATGATTAATAACGTAATTGTGTGGTTTTTATATGTTTAGAAAGTCAAATTAATGTTTATTATCAAGGTCATTTCATTATCGAATATAAGTGCATGTAGTTTTCTTAAAATAGTTTTTATGTTCGAATATAAGTGCATGCACCTGTTTGTAAAAACTAAGTGCATCTTTAATGTTGGCCCAACATTGTATAAATGCTATACAAATGTTTTGTGTTTTCTGGGATAATCATATTCTACACTTGAGTATTAAATAAAATTAGGTCATTATCATTCATGGCGAGGTGCGAATGATACACAGCCTTCCAGTTGACTATGCACTCTGTGTCACACTCCAATTCCCTATAATTATATAGGAGTGTAGGCCTCCTATTCACGTCAATAAAATGTGACTTTCTACCTCTGACGTCATCACACTCGATCCATAAATAGAGAAAGAAACCAACGAGTTTAATTCTATATTTAGATATGAATGAGAACTGTCGCGGTTACTTACGTCAACGTGGTTTGACGAGTTATGCATACTAGGTGCTTCGTTATTTTTAAATGTACAGCTCCTCGGAACGGGGGATTAATTTATTAGCCCACATAATTTTCTCGTATTTCTGCCCAGTGGATTGTTTTGAGAGCAGTGTGTTGATCTACTTTACCGTGTCTGAATTTGCTCACTTGTTCTCTATGCTGCTACCAAGGACGTTCTATACGTCCTTGCTGCTACATTGAGCACGAGATGACTATCCCACAAACACGACACATCTACACAATGCTTGACCAATGTTGGCGCATCGTCTACGACGCTGGCCCAGCATTGGTCAAACATCGTGTATATGTGTCGTGTTTGCTGGATATTTGAGCTGATACCAATGTGTAAGGATTAACTAAGGCATGGTATCATTGCACTATACTGTCATGCAAAACCAAGAGGCAATAACTGCCTACTTTTCAAGTAAGCAATTACTGCCTTTTGTTTTTGCAGAGCCTTTAATAATATTTGTTAATAAGCGATGTTCGGCTATCATGTAAATAATGAATAAGTTAACATCTCAAATCATCTCAAATCATTTTGAACTTATTTCAGATATTTTTCATGTAATTGTTCAACAGAGAATAATTTTCTAACTATAGAAGAAAGAAGAAGAGTATATGTACTATGTAGGATCAATGTAAAATAATGTTGGGTGACGTCATGGGCGGTGCACCAAGCTCACACTAAATACGGAGAATATGCCCGAGAAGCACCGAAATCGCCGAAGGGGGGGGGGTGATTTAAAAAATTCCTGCGAAATGTTTATTCGTACCTGGTACACACGAACCCTCGGGTCCAGCTTTTGGCGCAGTACCGTTACAAAACCGGGCAAACGTTGAAGTGTGAATATTGCTCCCGCAACTCTCACAAAGTTGAATGAAATTTTCCGAATCTTATAAAGCACCCAAGTACAATATACCTAAATGAAAGCTCAGTACGTTATTTTGACAAAACAAATATTTTTTGGGTAATTTCATTTTGTTGAAAATATGATAATATTATACGGTTCATTTATGCGACAAGGAAACTTAACCCTTTCAGCGCGGGGACCGTCTTCAGACGTCAGAATCTGAGGTATGTAGACGGTCTAAAGACGGTCCCCCACTGAAAAAAATAATTTTATAATGGCCGTAACATAGGTATTCAAATGAAGCGGAAAGCGCTAGCTAAGACATTAATGAAATGAATCAGGCATTAGGCCACCTTTGTGCACATATTGGCTTGTCCAGACACAAAATTGAAAATTCGAGTCCCGGCGGTCTGAGGCCGAGCACGCTACCTCTCGGTCACGGAGACTCCCTACAATACTGACTTTCACGCGTGGATGGGGAAGAAACATTTTTTGTTTCTTTTAAACCGCCGAGACCGGGAACCGAACCCCGAACTCTGGCGTGAAAGGCAGCGATGCTAACCACTACCCTAGGGCCCCATTAATGATGATCTCAAATTTAAAAAAAACCTTTTGGTCTCCATGGTTTATAAAAAAAATATTTAAGCGTTGTTAGGGTTAAAGGGTTAACAACCAGGCAGTAAACAAAGGAAGGTGACTCACTGCTGGTTTAATTCTGTGCCAACGTTTGCAACGTCGGCCCAACACTACACCAACATCGTGTCAGCCCCTCGTGTTGACTGGGACATGGCTTGAGTACACTTTCACACACATGAACACAGAGACATTCAGCAAACAGCGGACGGTAAACCAATGTTGACTCAATGTTGGGGCATGGCATGCTAAACTGGCCCAATGTTAAAACAACATTATTTCAACGTATCTTCTATTGATGGATTGTATACACTGCCCATCAAACAAGACGTTCACTCGGTGTCAGCTTCACATCCCATGTTGGTACAATGCTGGATCAGCGTCGGAGACGCTGATCCAGCAGTGTACCGACATAGGATGAGCGTCTTCTATTCGCTGTCCAGTGAAGCAGCTCCAGTTTAGCATACCCCCTTTGTTGTTGTTTGTCCTCGGCCTTCGGTATTATCCAGACATATATGGAGACACGGGTGTTATCGTGGTACCGGCCAGCAAAGTCATTTATCAATGTACGAAAGGAGACACATTCAAGAGGGCCGGAGACTGATGCCATGTCACTGCTAACTTTCAAGTTGTGGAGTACACGATTTTGAAATATGTGACAGAAATAGCATTCTAGTTGTATACTAGCAATGCAGGCATTAGCTCTGAAACGGTTTTTTTATGTCATGCATATGTTTATGTAACGGTTGTATTTGTCTATGTAATGGTGACGGTGAAAGATTCGACCTCTACATAAAATATGTATTATCTGTATTATCAAATAGTCTGAAATAGTGAGTAGCAAAGAAAGATTTGTAGAGTAGTGCAAAAAGTTATATAAGTATGATACTGATTGAATAAAAATGAAGGGTGAACAAATTTTAAAAATATTTAACGATCTATCTTAACGAAGCATGGTGAACTCAAATGACTAGAAATTAACATCATCAGTTCAAGCTTTATAGGAAAGTTGATTCATTTTAGTGATCAAAAATTAATTGAAACAACAAAGAGTAGTGGAAGAAAATGATACATGTATCCACAAATAATTTACACCGTTTCGTTATCAAGAGATATATCTCAACATTGTGAATATTACGAGCCGTGGAAAATATTAGTCAATTTTAGAATGGTAATGAGTACGATTTTTTACTAATATATAGGTTTTTAGTTGACATGTTAATATGTATATGTTATATTTGTATAGAGTAAGAAGATGAGCCATCGTACGAGACACTGTACCGACATTGGATCAATTTCCCGTGTTTACTGGGATTGAGATGACAAGATGAATCAGATGACACACCCCTCCAGACACAGGATACCAAATTTAAACGCTGGCGTCTGAAGTTCTCCGTGAAGAGGCTTCTCGCAATACTGAATCTACGAATGGTTGGGGAACAAATGTTTTCTTTCTTTGAAAAATATTGAGTGAAAATTTAACAATGTACGTGCAGGTACGGATCATAAAACAAGGCATTATCTGTATAACACTGCCGTGCGTATCTGCTTACTAAGTAAGCAGAAACTGCATTTTCGCTTTGAACACAGAGCCGAACAGGTCTCGAGTGAAGCATTGGATCAGCCATCACATCTTCCCAAGTCAATGCTAGACGATTACGCAGAGCGTAGCTCACGTGCTCCACTTGATAGTTGAAGACGTGGGTCAGAAATAAATGCATTTGAGTAGGTGTGTCCACATTTATGCATGTTCGCCCACAAAGACATTTCTATTTTACGTGGTAGAGCACAGAAAACTAAATATAGTGTCGGGCATGTTTCATGAGATATAAATGTCGAAGATTCTGATTGGTCGAGATGGAATCAGAAGCCTGCGATATATCGTGCTAATCACGTCAATGACCGTTTTTCGTATTTTTATTTGATCTCCAAACAAGAACAATTGAATATTCAGTGAAGGATCCAAGGGGGAGGGGGGGGGGGGAGGGGGCTAGATCCGCCACTGATATTAAATTTCTCAGATTGACGCAGCCTGAAGAAACTCAGCCTTGAAGTAGGTGGCTATTTGATGAAAATATGTGACAAATTACCTTGACCTGTTCATTCGTGAAGGTCTTTCCTAAAAATGTGGCGATTTACAGCAGACTTGGGTTTAAATATTACATTTATATCATTTTGATACCAATTGATTTAGATCGGGTGACCATTTCTTGCTCCAAAACATCGAAATCGGGAAAGGTAGATATAAAATGTAGTACCTACGCTGGTAGCAAGGCATATGCCGCATTCGATAGTTCCCGTGTATTGGCAACTCTCAGAGAGTAGATTAGAAACTAACATTTTCATGTGAAAATGAAAAAAAGCCCTATGTCTAAGAACCCTTTTTAATTTGTTCTATTGATAGAGTATGTCCTGATGATTAAAAAAAATATAGGTTTAGATACATTTTTTCACTCAAGGGATGCTCAGAGGCCCAAGTGTATGGGCCATAATACATGTAAGTCTATGGGAGGGGTATTATGTGTGGTGAGACGTTAAGGTGTTATGTGGTTATCGTAACTTGTACGAGAAGACGGGCCTGGGTCTAGAATGCCGAAAGGCAGTAACTGCCAAGTCGATAAGGTCCCACCACCCTAAATGAGCCGAAATCCAAGGGGGGTGGCTACTGACTAGAGAGTGCGTACACACAGGCGTACGAATATTTGGGGAGATCTGGGCAAGTGTGACCATTTTACCCTCAGGGGAGAGTAACTCAAAACGGTACTTGATAGCATACCATTTTCGGACCTGTTTTTGAAAAAGGACAGCTGAGGCTTTATTATGGTGTATCACATAGGGGCGTAAGTAGGGACGAAAATGGTGAATTCGGCCCTTAGAATGTTGGCATTATACATGTGATTCAATGGGACCGGCATTTGGGGTGGTGAGACCATAAGTAAGCAGCTACTGCTTTTTAGCTTTGCAGGGCAACCTCTAGTCTACCTAGTTCTAATATCAATAAATCAACAACAAAGCACACTCAATCCGAGAAAATAAAACACAAACTGGTCGTAGTAAAATGTAGATATATATTGTATTGTCTCAACTTTTCTCACAATAATAATAATAGTAATAATAACAGCAACATCGTTATCATCAGTGTCCTCGCACGCACGCACACAGTTCCTAGCAGAAGCAAGACGTTGAATCAATGTTGGTTTAACGCTGGTCCAAAGTCGCTGGACCAACATTAGAACAGCATTGATTCGACGTCTTGTGTCTGCTGGGTTACAACACTGGTTACAATCCCCTCACAACCGGCATGAATAAAACTGTGTTAAAAAGTAAACTTTATCCTGATTCAAATGCACAGCATTCATTATCAGCGAGTGCCGCGGGGAACAGACAAACGTCGTCCCCTTGGATATGAAAGGGTGTATCTGCCACTTCACAAAGTGGCAGATACACCATTTCATATTCAAGGGGACGACGTGGTTTGTACAAATTCGTAGTGTGGTCTCGCACATGGGGAAAAAATAATACAGAAATCCTGACACTCTGCCGTGACTTGGATATGAAAGGGTGTATCTGCCACTTTGTAAAGTGGCAGATACACCCTTTTATATCCAGGGGGACGACTTGTCACCAAGTCGGGATAATCTCCCATCGTACTCCCGACTCAGGCAACATCGAAATGCTCCACCAATCGACTCAGCATCAAGGTCAGTTGGGTCGTACCGGTGTGAAGATACCCGTATTCTCGTACAAGGTACGATATATCGTAGGTTTCTGATTGGTCGAGATGGCCATCTCGACCAATCAGAAACCTACGATATATCGTAACTTGGACGAGAATACGGGCCCTGTGTTAGTTTATCAGTCCAGAGGCACTATCTCGTAAACATGTTTAATTGTCGTGTGCGATCAGCGAACAATGTACTTAATTGCACTTTTAGGGGTAAAATTGTGCCAATTGTAAACCTCTAACGATCCGTGAATTTAATTTGATTTTCCCCTCGGTGTGAGATGAACGAACACCCGAGTTTTCTGGTCCTGTATTCTCGTACAAGTTACGATACATCGTAGACTTCGGATTGGTCGAAATGACCAGAATACGAGCTCAGTATTGTGTAAAATTGTTCGAGATCCAAACCTAAAATTATGGGATATTGAACAATTTTGTACAATACAAAAGACCCAATGTTTGTACAATGTTGGCCCACCGTCTACGACGCTGGAGCAACATTCAACCAACATTGAGTAGGTGTAGCCTGATGCATAAAATAAAAGCCCACTCTCAGCATTTGATGGTTCGCTGGGTTTTTCTCTGAATTTGTTTGTTGGGCCACATGATGTATATAGAACACCCAGCAGATACACGGTGTTGAACCAATGCTGGCTTAATGTTTCAACGCCGTCTACAACGTTTGCCCAATCTTTCGCCCCCTTGGATATAAAAGGGTGTATCTGCCACTTTGTTAAGTAGCAGATCCACCCTTTAATATCCAAGGAGACGATTTTTCCAGCGATGGTTCAATGTCGCGTATTTCCCAGTAAGCACGAGACATTGATCCAATATAGGTTTAATGTTGGGCCAGCGTCGTAGACGGTGAACCAACATTAAACCAGCTTCGGGTCAATCTCATGTTGGCTGGGTATGAGTGCTAACATTACTGATTGTCTTGCTTATGAAAATACCACTTACAAATGGACTAAAAAAAGGGCGATCCCACCTGACCTAGTAAATTTAGAGGGACAATACATGAATATCATATATAGTGTGATTTGATCTTTGGTGATTGTGTATAACATGCCTACATGATTGTATGTGATTGTATGTGATTGTATGGCATGTGATTGTACGTGACTTATAGATTATTATACATAATGACATCGCTCCTGCAAAGTAATCCTGGAGCGAACAGAAATAATTATAATGGATAACAAGAATTATTATATACTCAACCAACAGTAATTATTATTTATTATATTATTATTATTACTCATCAGATCATCATTAGTGAACTTCGTCGTTGTGGGGTGTGGGAGCGAATCTCCGCTTCCAACCCGAAACAAAATGTACACCGTTTGGTCTTCCATATTGCAAGACAACGCAGGGAGCACGAGACAATGACACGGTGTTGGTTCTATATTGGGCCGGCGTCACAGACACCGGTCCAGCATTGAACCAACACCGTGTCAACGTCTCATGGTTGGTGGGAGAACAGCAGTTGGGGGTCGCAGCGGAGTCTTGTAATATGGAAGTTACATATTTTAAAAATACAGCATCAGGGAGGCCCCTACCGAGTGACATAAACACTACGGCGGCCATTACAGGGGAATCCTTTATGGCGGGTTATTTAACAAAATTATCATGGTGACCCGCTCATACACGGGTATTCCCCACTACTGGAACATCCAGACTGCATCCCGTCAAAGACGAAACGTTGGGCCTTTGTTGATTAACTTCTGGGCCCACGTCGCAGACGCTGGACCAGCATTAAACCGACACTTGCTCAACATTTTGTGTTTACCAGTATGGGGTATCCTTCTACTGTATACATATATTCTGTGTATCTGGGGTATCCCCCATTATGAGGTATTCCCCATGCTGTGGCATTTCCCCTCACAATAAAGAAAATCCAAATACCACGGAGGAATACACAAACACAGGCTTACGAAGATAATCAACAAAAATCAACAAATGAGAGCTAGTGACATTTGAACTTTCTACACTACATCCTCAACAACTACGTTTTCTGACAAATTGCAAAAGATCCCGGCTTCTGATTGGTCGAAATGTGTCCACGTGGCCTTGACCTCGTCCAATCAGAAGTCAAGATCCCGTGGATATGAACCTCATAGGTTCTACACCGGGATAGGTCGCCCATGGAGAAGCCCACTAGGCCCCTACTGGAGGAAAAGGGCGATTGTTAGTGGTCAGCAGACTAGAGTTGGCAAAGCCTCGTTTCCGTGATGAGTTTACGGCGGAGATGATGCTAAACTAAAAGATAGTAACTTTTTAGTTGAAAGCAGTTACCAGCAGTTACTTTTAAAAGGTTAATATAAAAATAAGTGAAAATTATTTTTACGCGTCCAATCAGGAAGCGTACCGTCGTGGTTAAAGTGTCGCGTTATGAATCTCACCAAGTGGCAATCCTTGTGTTCATAAATGATTCACCAAGTGGCGATAAACATAAAACGCCGGGAATGAACTCGGCTAATGTTATCTGAAGGTCAAACTCATGAACCCCCACGTCTGCGCGAGTACCATTATCACGCCACCCTGCATGGATTCGTCAATTAACCCTGGTGTCGCGAGTAATATGTTGGGAATTTTTTGGTTTCGTGCTAAAATAATGAATTTCAAGAGTTGTGTAATTTTCAGAAAAAGAAACAGTTTTCGTTATTTGAAGCTGGCAAATTCGTCAGCCATTCCAGCTTCAAATGACGAAACATAGAAACCAGCAAACATCAGGCGTTGAGTCCATTGCGATCTAATGTTGGGCCAGAGTCTCAGACGGCGGGTCAATGTTCATTCAACAGTGGCTTAAAGTCCCCACCATTAGGCCATTTATGAGGCAGCGCTGGGGAAATGTTTGATGGCTGTCTTCATCACCACGGTTGACAATGGACGCATATGCCCCTTAACAAAGTGGCTCATACCCCTTTTATACCAGAAATTTTGTTTTGAATTACAGATTTTAAAAACGCGCCTCACGAATCCCGACAGAGAATTCTATTACATTGCTTGTAACGATAACGACACTATTTGAATGTCCTTTGCTCAGCCGATAGCAAACAGGGAGATGAATAATGAAATATCGTCCTCTAGCAGGCAAAGTATTGTCTGTAAGTGCCACTCAAATCATTCAACACTTTGATTGCTAGAAGATCAACTGTTAAAAAGTAGGCCTATTCGGTATAACATGCCAGTACTTCCCTAAATGATTAAATAGTACATTAACTAACGAGTGTGGAATATAAAACATATCGTCACCTTGGGTAAGAAAGGGTGCATCTGACACGATCTAAAGTGGCAGATGCACTCTTTCATACCCAAGGGGACGATATGTTTGTCAATATCTAGATGTGTGAAACATACAGGAGGCATACGTGATTATGCTGGAAACATAATATTGAAAACACGTGCCCATTTTTACCCCGACATAGTATGTAAACAGGTTGGAAACATGTGCCAGAATTCACCTATATGTATGTGACATACATTATGTAAATATATGTATGTTGAAAACATGTGCTAAAATTCAACTAGATCTATGTGACAAAATAAATATGTTGCAACTAAAATCTATTTTTACTTGTGGCAGATACTCCTTATCCATCAATGTACATAGTTGCGATATGGACCAATCAAATTTCAAATTGTTGATCTGAACTGCAGTGATTTATTTAATGACTGCACTTGAATAAAAAACTAACGTCATTTCATGGCAAAAAGTAATAACAAAAAACATAACTTAATAACGTAACTTCACTAAAACTATCAAATTCTGATAATTTAAAAAATACCCTCAAGTTTGCAACATCAACAGCATTTTTGTATTTCAGAGCTCTTCCCTTAATTGTGGTTGAAATTATAAGCGTTCCCTACGATATTAACCCGCCTGACATTAAGCTCCTTTTGTTCTCTTTTTCATTCATATGGAGCTGTGATGTGAGGCAGGTGGATGAAAATCACCTGATTCCTCAATACTCGAGTGTCATAATATGAAATAAAAGTTGAGAAACTCCTCTTTTTGTTGGATTCTATTGTAGTCTATCAGGTCTATCCAATTAATCATATCTAACATTGCTTCTATAATTAGCCTCTGTAAAGCATATTACATGGTAGGATTTTAGAAATTGTCTTTGACGTAAAGCATTGTTAATCACCTGCAAGGTTTAGAAAACTTAAAGTCTGTTATCACGAAAACGCACATTTCAAATGCCAACAAGTTTGCTTAAAAATTGTTATCTGCAGCAAAAAACAACTAAGAAATTAACATAATAAAATAATAATTGTAACCCCTAATTGATTGATTGATTTGGAGTTACATCAGATTGAACAAATCAGATTGAACTTTATCATGTTTATGAAACTCTGCAGCGCAAAGACAAAATGCTGAAACTTCTCACTTTACAAGTAAACATATACTGCCTTTTGACTTTGCACGGCAGAACAGACATTATTAATTAACCAAAAAATCCAGCAATCTCGATATCACAAAATTGTATAAATCAATAACAGTATCCTGATGTGTTATTTATAATACTACGTCATTATATAACCTGTGAGTGCGTCAGCGGCAAGTACTCACCTGGGGGTTAAAGGTGATCTATCACCCCTTATATGGTATGAATAATTATGTCCTTATATGGGGTGATTGGCTATCATGTGACCCTCTCAGAGGGTCACATGATAGCCAATCATCCCATATATGGGGGTGATTGGCTATCATGTGACCCTCTCAGAGGGTCACATGATAGCCAATCACTGCATATAAGGGAACACTTGTGCCCCATCTTGTGGCAACTTTGATTTATTTGTCACAAATTTATTCTTACTATATAAGGGGTGATAGATCACCTTTAAAGTGTCGTATCTGCCACTTAGTAAAGTGGCAGATACCACCCTTTAACACCCAGGTGACACAATGTGCGGGTGCGGTGTACAGGTGTGTGTACACAGACACTTGGTAACGACCTGGGATAAATACAGCACGCGGTGTACACATTACATACACATTTCATACATGATGATACATAAATATACTGTCTGCGGTTAGAAGTAGCGTTATTCTATTTAAAATGGCACAATTTCCCTTTCAACAAGAGTGACAAAAAACGCGCGAGGCACGATGTTTAATGGTGGGCCAGCAGTGGCACAACACCAAGCCAACGTTGGGCCAGCGATTTGCACGACCCGGGAACAAAAAAAAAATATTAGTCAAAGCTTTAAACAAACACCCTTCAAACCTGAGTTCTTTGTATGTCGACAGTATATCTATAAGAAAATATAATATTAGATTGAAAATAGTGCATGAAAATTATCCTCTTCCATTTTAGTTTCATGTCTTAATACAATTATTCAAATGTTAAAAGTGAGGGATATTATCAATGCCTTTTCAATTCAATACGCTATTATAATCATGGCCACCCACTAAATCAATTTAATTTCAAGACATCACAGCATGATTTATATAAATTAAACAATGGATTTCAAATTTAAATAGACAACGAATTACTAAGAGCCGACATTTCTTGAATAAGCAATTTAACAGCAACACAATTGCAGAATGTGGCGCAACTGATTTAAGAAAGTCTGATTCTCTGGGCAAGGACATATGATAACCAACAGCGAGGTGAGGGAACTGTTTGAAAACTCGCAAATCAATAAAATCACAGAGCTTTACTAATGATGCAAATACAGACTGAACTATACAGACCGGGAAAATGTGGGATGAACATGAATGACTGATATAGAAACGATACTATAATGCGAAAATATTTAACAAAACAGAATCATGATACAAACAATAACTGTATATTCATGATATTGTACACTACACACCATGTTGCGTTAACAGTTCCGCCCCCTCACCCTCCTAGAGTGGAAGTATCGCGTTTGCCGCTCACATGAGTGGCAAATTTGCCACTCACGTGAGTGGCAAATTTGCCAATCATGTGAGCGGCAAACGCGACCCTGCAGTTCCTGGGGCGCGAAATATACAACAAACAAAAAACTACAAAATCCGGCATTTATATCACAGGTGAGAGGTTGGGACCTCTTGTGTTTGGACACACGTAACAAGGCACGATACAGCTCCCTGGGTGACTTTAATGTCACAAGCTTCTAGTCCCATCTAAAATGGAAGCTCAGAAATCGCAACAGTTACTCCACGAGTTGTTAAAGTCATCAGCGCTCTGTCAAAGTAACAGGAAAACAAAATGTCAGCGCATGAAAATAGAATCAGACATTATGCCGCGTACAGTCCAGCTTGTACATAGTCCGCGTCACGTGTCCTCACCACGTGACACAGCCGGCCAATAAGACCGGCTTAAAAATACAGTCCGTTCCAGCACTTGGACCACCTTGATTCGTCTAAGGCACAAATTCGGTCACCATTTGAGCAAAGGTTCTTCTCTCTCTCTCGCTTACATCCATGCACCTTTCTGTTTAATCCTCACAGCGTCACCGTTCCTGCAAACGGTGTCCTTTCGCTAGAAAATCGCTCACAGCGCCCGCCGGGCCTATGCTTATCACAACACCAAAAACATGCTTCAAATCACTCTTCGAAGTAGATTCTGAAGACTTCCTGTGGACCTCAGCCATGTGAAGACTCACTGCAGGTCTCAGCCATGCGCTCCTGGCTTATCCACCAATGCTTCACAGCCATGATAGAGTTAATAAAATACACAACAGCATCTGAAACACACATAGAGCACATTGTATTATTCGCTCCGTTTTATACTCGGGCTTAATTTATCTTAGCAGTAACACACCCTTTCAGCGCAGAGACCGTCTTTAAACGTCAGAATATGACGTCTGTAGACATCAAATTCTGACGTAAAAAGACGTTCCCCGCACTGAAAGAATTAAAACGATGGGTTAAAACAATAGTGTGCTAAGTGTCATTTTTGGCCTTTAGAATAATAACCAGCTAAGTCATCTATAATATGTATAAAGTTTGAATTTATTCCATATTCAGGTTAAAACAACATATCAAGTCGACTTAGCACATTGTTATTCTCGTGAAAAGGAGCACATATCAGCATAATATCTGTTCAACACAGGACCAATTCGACTTGACACATTGTTATTCTCGTATTATATGCTTATGGGCTCTGTTTCTGGGAGAACAACGGTGCAAGTGCACTTAGCGCATTCTTATTCTGAGACATGTGGAGACAACACAGGGGAAATCCCTGGACTTAGTTTATTGTTGATCTAGGAACAATCTCTGTATATTCTGTGTTCCTGGTGTAACAAAGCGTCTTGTTGATCCCAATTTTGCTCTTGCAAATCACTTTTGCAGGTAAAAAATACTCTGATAACTTCACTTGATCTACTGTCAAATTCCAATCGCTGTGTGTTTCATCGTTATAAGTCCAAGTCCACATGCTGATAAGTGGATTTAGCAGACTGTAGTTCTAAGCAAAAAGATAAACACAATTTCGCTGTCAAGTCGACTTGACCCACTATTGTTTTAGACCATCGAAAATAGTTATAATGGCTGTAGACCCATAAGTGTGCATGGTTTAAACAAAAATAATTAACTAGGTTAAAAAGACTTTCAACGAACATGAGAACATGTCAGGAGGACCAATAATTATTCAAACAACAAAAACATCATTGATTTTAGTACAAAGTAATTTTATAGAACCACAGCAATATTTTAAGCTACTATAAATAATACATGGCACTGTTGTACCTCATAATCAGATAATGTGAATTATAAATTTTGTCAAAATTCAAAGAATTTCAGGTACGTTTTTGCTAAATATCCTATTTTCCAAGCATTCTCGACTTTGTTGTCAAAGTCAAGCAATTTCGAGTTTTTGAAATATCTATAAGAACCTTGTATTCTAGTGTGCTAAGCCGAAGGCAGTTACTGCTTTCTGGCTTTGCACAGCAGCATTCAGCCCTCCCTATATTGAAAAAATATAAGACCATTATAATATGCACGTCAGATTACAGACTAACAAATGTCATGATTAAATGTTGGTGTTGGGTTCTCAATGGATATTACGAAGCAACACATGAATAAATGCTTTCAATACTGCAATTGGACGGCATAAAATTATATTGTTGAAAATAAATAAGGCAGGGCTTGCATCACTATTATCGAAATTTAAAACTCATGGACACAAGAGATATAATTAATATGAAACAAATTTGAAATGAAGTTTAAAAACATATCCCAGAAACACAAAACATTTGTATAAGATTTATATAATATTGGACTAGCATCGCAGACGTTGGACCGATGTTGTATAATTGCTATACATGTACAAATGTTTTGTGTTCACTGGGATTCTCCCTGCCTATCATTCTCTCTCTCTACGCAAAAAAATGCATGGTTCTCCATTCCAAATCGCTAAGACCTTTGGCCCCAGCTACCATACCGGAGGAGCAAGCAGAGAGTTGAGTTAGGTAATCTCCGGACAAAATTAGGGGGCGATAAATTCCACTTTATATTGAGGTATGATGAAGCCTTCACGGATTTGAGTACAGTTTTATACCCTGGCCCGAGTGCATAGCAGCCATATAATCAGGATAACCAGACAGTGGAATGTGGAGCCAAGCCAGCTAACACGAAACATTGACCCAATGCTGCTGGAATGCCGGGCCATATGGCCCAGAATTTAATCAACATTAGGTCACCGTTTCGTGTTAGCTCCATGCCAAGGAATGCTCCATGCCAAGCTTCAATTCCGACGGATAGGATGCATTGGACCAGTGGTGGAGACGTTGGCCCAACATTGGTGCAAACTATGTGGGTGATGTGCAGTTTTCCAGCAAACATAAAAGGTTGACCCAATGCTGTTTTAATGTTGGGACAGCGTCATGGACTGTGGACCAGCATTAAAACAACATTGGTGGAATGATGCGTATTTCCTGACGCAGTATTAATGCAGTATTTGCTCACTTTTTAAGTGAGCAAATATTGCATTTTGCAATATAAAAAAAACAGTAACTGCTGCCTTTTCAAGCAAGCAGTTGTTGACTTTTGCAAATAAAAAGTTAAAGCTTTATTTCAAGTTAAAATGCAGAAAGTGTTTTTCAGGTAAGCAGTTACTGCCCTTGCAAAGCAAAACCTATTATCTTTTGCAGAATGAAAAGGCAATATCACAGCAACCACAGGTCATTCCCGCAATGCCGTTTCGACGCAGGCCCAACAATGAAACAGCATCGGGTGAGTGCCCCGTGTAAAAGACAGTAACTGCAGCTACCCAGCAACCACGGGCCGTGTTTGCTGGTAGCTGCAGTTACTGTCTTTTTGGCGTTTCAGATCGGTTGATATCACTCACCTCGATTGGAGCGGTTCAGTGCCTCTTCATGTGGAGTGACAGGTGATCAGACCTGGAGAAGCGTCTGTCACACACCTGACATTTGAACGGTTTGTCCCCAGTGTGCTTCCTGTAGTGCCGGGTGAGCTCGTCAGAGCGCGCGAACCGCCACTGGCACCCCGGCCACGAGCACGCGTATGGCTTCTCCCCTGTGGTGCAAAAAAACAGACAACTGCTTACAAATGATGGCAAAAAATGAATGAATGAATGAATGAATGAATGAATGAATGAATGAATGAATGAATGAATGAATACAAAAATGAATGAATAAAAGAAAAGAATGAATGGATGAATGAATTAATCAATTAATGAACGAAGATCATATAAATCAGATGGCACTGCCCTCCAGCCACGGAATTCGAGTCCTGACGGTCTGAGGTCACCATTTAAAATCACTGTGTTTGTTCCTGCCATGTTTATATATGGCTTCAATCCATATGGAGTTTTGAAGTGTAATTTATCCCATAGCACACGAGGTAGGTTATATGACACAGGGAAATGAAATGAATCGGACTTTAGGCCACCTTCGTGCACATATAGGCTAAACTGGGCCAGGAGAACCTCCTGAGGATGGTGAGATGATTGAGATGACACTGTCCTCCAGACACAGGATTCGCAATTCGAGCCCTGACGGTCTGAGGCCGAGCACGCTACCTCTCGGTCACGAAGGCTCCCCACAATACTGACATTTACAAGTGGATGGGGAAGAAACATTTTCTGTTCTTTTCAAACTGCCGTGACCGGGAACCGAACCCCGAACTCTGGCGTGAAAGGCAGTGGTGCTAACCATTACCCTAGGACCCCCGCCCATATGACACAGGGAAATCAGGGGTTTGCAGTGCGATATTTCCCAATTGAAACAGGACAGGCTATATGGCACAGGAAACTCCCCGTGATAAAATCACAGGGGTTTGCTGTGCGATATATCCCATATCACACGGGATAGGCTATATGGCACAGGAAACGCCCCCGTGATAAAATCACAGGTGTTCGCAGTGCGATATATCCCATATCACACGGGATAGGCTATATGGCACGGGAAACTCAAGGGGGTTTGCAGTGCGATATATCCCGTATCACACGGGGTAATATGGCACGGTAAACACCCATCATGATATCACGATGGTTTCTCGTGCCATATATAATCTATATACAGTGTGGTGTATAATACGGATTATATGGCACAGGAAACCATTTTATCGCGGGGTTTCCTATGCCATAATTATATCTCTTACCATAAATCACAATGGAGATATGGCACAGCAGTGATATTAGTGATTTGCTGTGCCATAGGCCTATTATACCCCGTATTCCAACTAAACTACACAATACATGTATCTGCATATTTCAGAAACGAATAATACAATATCGACATGAGATATTGGACACAGTGACACCATATTACGAGACAGCAATAACGTGTACACTACCTGTGTGTGTTCTCCGATGAGCCTTGAGGTGTGAGCTCTTGGTGTACACCTTTGTACAGCCGTCAAAATCGCACCTGTGCGTGCGCCTGCGCCTGTCTGTGGGGTCCTCTGGTGGTGATGGGGGCATGGAGCTCTGGCCGTTCATGTGGCTCGCGCTGAACGCTGTGCTGTACGTGCGCTTCTGACTTGTGTACAGCGGCGACTCGGGACTACGTGACTGGCCGTGTGGGTAGTGATGGTGTAACTTGGTATCATAGTCACTGGAAAAGAAACAGGTTTCTATGAAATTGTTAGCCCATACCCAGTATACACAAAACATTTGTATAATGTTTGTACAATGTTGACCCAACGTCGAAGACGTTGGGCCGACATTGTGCAAATGTCGAACAAATGTTTTGTGATTGCTGGGCAAGCTAGTTTCAACGGCATTGCGTTCATTTGAGACCCTACTTAGCAAATTTATGCTACTAGGGCTGCTATTTCAAATGACATTGATATAGGACTGAAATTGTAGAAGAAGGTAACTTGGTGTAACGTGGCGCCATTTTAAAAATTACAAAGCTTTAGAGTGACTCTATGTTCACTCAGTGGGAGTTATTTACTTCGATTGCTCACCCAGCTGACCATGTTGAAACTGTGGCTGTGGGTTGAGAGTGCAGGCTAAACCTTCACAGCGCGGGAATCAAATTTAAACGTCGGAATCTGAAGTTTGTAGACGTCAAATTCTGACGTTTAAAGACGATCCCCGCGATGTAGGAGTAAAAATATTTATAGTAGCCGTAGACCCATAACATAGGTATTCTAATAAAGCGGAAAGAGCTAACTGAGATATTTATGATGATTTCAGATAGAAAAAAATCTTTGGTCTCCATGGTTTTTACAAATATAATTCATCTCTTTAAGAGTTATAGTATTCTGTGAAACGCAGTGACGTCGCCGGGAAACGTTTTGAATGGGAACTCGGTGAAAATAAAGTTATATAAGACTCCTCCCCCATACTTCATTGTATGAGCTAGTGACAACAATGGAGGTCAAGGCTATTCAGTTTCACAGAATACCACATTTGAATTAACAATCGTTACCGCCGACAGCTATTTAAAGTGCAAGTGGGTCCTTCCCAGCAAACACGAGACGTTCGCCCAAAGTTGGTTCAAAGTTGGCCCACCGTCTGCGACGCTGGCCCAACATTGAACCAACTCTGTGCGAGCGTCTCGTGTTTGCGTGCCTATCGACTCAGCGGGTCTTGCAATTGTTTTGGTAAAGTTTCGAAAAACCGCTCTCGTCACGATCTACCCTTTTCAATGATAAAATCTGAAGTTCATTCCACCACGAGAAACCCAGCAAATACGGGGCATCCACCCAATGCTGTTTCAATGTTGGGCCAGCGTCAAAAACGGTGGGTCAACATTGAAACAGCATTGGGTGAATGCCCCGTGTTTGCTAGGAAGTGCAGGCTCATCCGTTATTATTTTTGTTTGTTTGTTTGTTTGTTTGTTTGTATACTGAGCACAACCTCATAGTGTGGAAGGCTAACCTGCTAACGGCTCAGGGTGCTATCGCACCACGGGTGCTATCGCACCACGGGTGCTATCGCACCACATTGTGGATTTTCTGGGGTCTCGCCGGATGGAAAATGCGCCTACGTCCATTGAGGTTCTATTTACGTCCAACTCCAGTTCAGTCAGACGAGCCATCCGATTTACGTGGTTCTCTGAGCCCCACGACGCAACATCGCTGCTCGCATGTCCTAGTGTATACAGCACCTGGTAGTCCCAGGCGGTCACCCATTTAATTATGGAACGGCCCGGCGTTCAGTGATCGAGCCGACGCCGATGAGTTAACGCCGTATTCCGTAGAAGGGATATATTTTTCAATATTTTAAGGGCCTTAAATGCATTTGAGTAGGTGTGTTCACATTTTTGCATGTTTGCCCACAACAACATCTCTTTTTTTGTGATAGGGCACAGAAAACTAATTATAGTGTCGGGCATGTTTTATGAAATATAAATGTCGAAGTGTGCTTGAACGGTTTAAATAATTCTAAGATATTTCTCTGCGCAAAGGTGAAATAGTAAAGGTAAAATGGTAAAGGTAAAATTATACACTTGATATTTAATCAGTGATACTATTACTTGTGTGAGACGTTTCTACATGTGATACAAATGCAAACAACATTCACTGCTTAATTTACAAGCAAGCAGTTACTGCTGTTTTCATTTGCATAGTATCATCATCATAAATTACTTAGTGGGCTCTTCCGCTTCATTTTTTTATTCTTTCGGTGTGGGGATAGACTTAGATCGAAGTCAGATTATCACGTCTAAAGTCGATCCCCGCAATGAAAGGGTTAATTTGACATATTTTCGCGTCCGTATATGCGTCACCAGCAGGTAAAGGGTTAGGACTCACCTTATTCTGTGTAAAGGGAACAAGGTGTGACCGGCCACTCTCTCCTCTTTGTCCTGCACTGTAAACAGAAAAAAACACAAGTCAAATTAACCCTTTAAACCCTCACGATGCATCAAAACATCATTTTGCATTTCTGAAGAAGGATTTTATTTTCTAAACCCCCTAGTTTAAGAACAAATTTTCGTGGAACTGTTTTAATAATAACACTATCTATTTGTCAATTCCCATCCACACAAAGGCATCTTTATCCACTACAAGTCGAGAATTGCGACAGCAATTCGCGACTTGTAGTGGATGAAGATGACACTGGTAAATTCAGGCTTTAAAGGGTTAACCCTTAGAACAGCAATACATCTCTCATTTATTTATTTATTACGCTTTATAAAGGCTTACTACTACAAACACACATAGAAACATTGTACAACATTAAAGAGTCTGCTGAGATATATTATATTCATCAACCGTTAGGATGTCAAATACAGGTTGCCATCACCTTTCCCTGACTGGTTTGAAATAAGGCTGATTATAATATATATGAATATCAAAGCAACAGTACTGTAACCAGTATTAGTGTCCCATTTTTAAATACTTATTGCTAAAAGTACAGGGTATTTATAAAAACGGGTCAGTTAAAAATTTTTTTTACCTTTTACACGCCACATTATTTTATTTCAATTTTCACCCAATTGAAGATGTTTCTCGCTACCGCGACCCACAACTTCAAGTGTGTGAAATTACTTGCATCTGTTTGATTTGAGACCAAACATTTGCAAATCTTGCTGTTTAAATTTCATTCCCACTACAGCATGTAGGCATATAACACTGATTTCATTGGTTAATAAAACGAATTAAAAACGATCATAATCTCGGTTGAAATGTTAAGAGATGAAAATGTTAGGGCAAGACATTTATGATGATTTCAAATTGAAAAACACCCTTTGGTCTCTACGGTTAGTAAATAAAAGTATTTCAGCGTTTCAAGGGTTAAACTGACTTTTTTGGAGGCTGAGATCCACCACGGATCCCGGCGACGAGCTGCTCCGCGTGGACAAGTCAACCGGCTCTGTCTGGATCGGCTGTAAACACACGGGGAGAAAGCACAGTGAGCAAAACGACAGAAAATAATCAACCACTACCCGCAAAGTTATCAAATTAAAATTTTCACCCACTTGAAGTTGTGGGTTGCGGTGGCGAGACAAAAGTTCAAGCGGGTGAAAATCATACTTATTTGTTTAATTTAAGACCAACTATTTGCAATATATTTGGTTACCTTTAACCCTTTAACCGCCAAATTATTCAATTTGAATTTTCACCCACCTGAAGTTGTGTCTCGCTGACGCGATCCACAACTTCAAGTAAGTGAAAATTATTCAGATTTCACAAAATGGAGGTCAACTCTTTTCGAATCTTGCTGGTTGATGTCACATTTTACGTTTAACATACTTAAAATGGGGTACTTAATGTGCTAATAAAAATGAGAAATCCCGAATATATGCGGCACCGGCGGTTGAAGGGTTAAATATAGTGAAGAACAAACATTGGCATGGATACAAAATATTTCGGTAAATCAATTATATGTTATTGTATATTCCTAATATAACTGTTAAGTATCGTCACTTTATCCACCCCAGTGACAGCGTAACACTTAAAAGAGTGTGCTAACATCATATTTTGCATAAAATTTTGCAAAATAATGATTGATGTGACTCAAATGCATGTTAAATAGCGGTACTAACTCTCAACCATGCTAATGATCTAATCACGTCTATAGATTGCCGTGGTAATGTCTTTCGTTTTTCCTTTAACAAAATATATGTTGGTTCAACATTGGGCCTACATTGCAGACGAAGGTCCAATAATAACCCTGTACCTGCAAAGTTGTCTTCTTTATTTTTCACCTACTTGAAGTTGTGTCTCGCTATCGCGAGTCGACCGACAACTTAATGTATGTGACAATAGAAAACGAAACATTTCCAAATCATGATGTTTAAACACCAATTTAATTCTCAACTAATCGGCTGATAACACTGATTAAAGGCCTTTATCGTGAGTAGCGGGCAAATGTCATATACTAGTAGAAAGGAGGTCTCTTTTCAACCTCCTTGCTAGTAGTGAAAGCTACTTCGGCGTAGATAACCTAGCTGACGAGGTCGCCGGTCACAGCCCTGCTGACCAGCTGCCTATTGAAAAAACACGCCAGGCACCTGAATATGATGTTTGCTCGCCCTCAGCTGATACTAGTGATGTACAATCGATTTGTGACGACGAAAAAGTGTCTGCCCGCCACTTTTAAAGGGACTGGCCCAGGCTAAAATCATCAAAAAATCGGTGATTTTATTTCGGGTTCTTAATATGACCATATGATGCAAACATGCACATAGACTAGAACTGCAATTTTTTATAATTTTTGTGCTGCACATTCACCAGTTAGGCTAGAGACGAAATTCCTGATTTCTAATTATTGACAACCATGTCAAAAATGGGAAATGCGTGAATTTCGTCTCTATATCTAGTCTAACTGATGAATGCGCAGCACAAAAATTATAAAAAATGGCAGTTCTAGTCTGTGTACATGTTTACATCATATGGTCATAATAAGAACCCGAAATAAAATCACCGATTTTTTGATGATTTTAGCCTGGGCCAGTCCCTTTAATAAGTTTTAAAGGTCACGTAAGAATTTTTGGAGTCTATAAACAACATACAGCTCCCCGTCTGGAAACGAGGTGCCAGACAGGTGCCCCGTCTGCAGATAAGCTGATAAGCATGATAACTGTACGATGAGATCAACTGTATCGCATAGTGTCACCGGTGATATTAACATGAATAACTGATATTTGGTCGACATTGTGTGATAGGCCGCCATTATATTAATTAGGTCTATACGCCTACACATGGGAACTGAAAGTTGCAGTTAATCTAGGCTCATTTGCCGAGTAGTCTTCACAGAAGATCCACAAAAGACTCCGCTAAACACCGAGCTGAATGAAAGAAATCGTCTGTATAGACGAGAGAGGTGTGGTCGGAGGTGCAGTATTTTTAGCGACAGATTTCCAAGATAAGCTATACAAATACAGGATAGAGACCGAGGGCGGTGCCCAACGCTGCACGACGGTGGGTGCAACGCTGTCCCAGTGCTGGGCCAGCGTCTGAGACGCTGATCCAGCATTGGGGCAGTATTGTATCGAGATCTCTTGTCGTTCGCCATGACTGGATGCAGGCCAAATGTAATCTTGAAATTATGTTTTCTTGTGTGAAAGGTGGCCATAGTGATAGCGGCATTTTTTTGTCTTAACTATGGTCTCCTGACTGTTATTTGTTATTTGTACTTTTCACTTTATTTTTAATTAATTATGTTTTGGTCAAATAAATTTATTTTCTTCTTCTGTAAGCGCCGACGTTTTTGCGGCAGGTTATAATTCCTAAAAAAATCGCGAAAATTCAACGTTGTCCTTATTTACAGATTCTCTTAAAACCATTTTCGGTTTCTCATAAATATTAAAAGTTTACATTTAAATATATATATATAAACCCCTTTCCCGCCAAGTTACATGCATGTTATTAAAATTTTCACCCACTTGAAGTCGTGCCTCGCTACCGCGACCGACACTTGTGGTTGAAATCTACTCAGATCCGATTAATTTGAGACCAAAGATTTGCAAATCTTGCTGTTTAACATGCTTAAACACTAATTTCTTTTCCAATACCAGTGTTTTAATTAACTGCTAATAACACTAATTTTAAAAACACAAAAAGTTGTTTTCACCGACATGGGTTGTCATTATGTTAAAACGCGATTTTCATTGACACACACTAGAGATTAAATAGAAAATGACAAAAATGAACGGGATACGAAATAGCTAAAATTTCAAAATGTCATTCTTTATCATGAATCAGTAATCATGGTAATAAAACTAGTGTGTTTGCTACATGTCTGTACACAAAGTAGCATTGTACAAGTCGCATACGGCATCATTCTTCCTTCGTGACATAACTTTTCATAATTGTAAATGAGGGCGTGTTGCATTGCTCAATATTACCTCTGTATTACCTCTTTATAATATGTTACTGCAACGAGGGTCCAGCATTAGCAACAATGGACCAACGTATCGGTGTTTGTTGGGCCCACCCAGCAAACACAAAACATTTTTACAACATTTGTACAACGTCGGCCCAACGTCTTCGACGCTGGTCCAACATTGTACAAATGTTATAAAAATGTTTTGTGTTTACTGGGCATGTTTAAAATCAATAGCATTCTGTAATTTACCGTTGACACCTTAGCTTATTCAACGATGAAAACATTGTATTCACCAGACCGCTTTTGAGCAATGAGATGCGGATAGTACATCGTGTAACATGTTTAATGTACTTCCTAGTGGATTTTTAACCCAACGTCCGTTAATTTGCGAATGTGTGATTCTCATGGGGTTTTTTAAGTGTGATAAATATAATATGAGATTCAAATATTGATTTTAAACACAAAATTATCTTTTCGTTAATCCGTCTTTTCCAAAATAGGCTATATCTGTATCACTGTACAGGGTGCATATCGTTATTTGTGACACGGGGGCTTAAAGGGTTACCATACCAAGGGACGTCACAACGATATCCCGGCGCACAGGAGATACCATGGTATCGGTATTGGTTAAATGCCGGGCCAGTGGCGCAGATGGCGGGTCAGTATTGAAACTGCAGCAGATTCAACAGGGAATAAGGGTATATTATATACACTATAATAGATAATAAGACACCTTTATATACTGTTCTGCAAAGCCAAAATGCGGTATCTGCTTATTTGTAAAGTAAGCAGATACCGCATTTTGGATTTGCATGGCAGTATAATAAGCCATATACAGATATACTGCTTTGCAAAGACAAAAGACGTAACTGCTTAATTGAAAATTAAGCAGTTACTGCCTTTTGGCTTGTACGGTAGTATATTCTGTCTTACAATGGTTCAATGAAACCCATTTTTTTCAATGGTTGTCTGATTGACAATACAACGAAAAAACCTCGCAACTGAATTGTAAAGATCTCCCATGTTCTTTTTGTGGGAATTTTACCGAATCACGTGTGATCATACGCCCTATTCAGGGGCAGTGGGGCATGGAAGACAGACAGACAGACAGATATTTTATTGACAGAAAAGAAAAGTCATTACAGACTTATTTGTCATAGAAATGAAAGAGATATATGTACATGTATATACAAGATTGTTAATTTGTTAAAATCATATGATAATATACATGGTATGACATACACAACTAAAATCATGTTAAGTGGCATTGCCAAAATAAAAACTGGGTATTTCGATAATATAAATGACTACTACTAAAAATGAATTAAAAGGCATTGCCAAGATAACATAGAGGTCTATAATTTTGTTTCCCGCACCAAAACCAGAGATAAAATAGCTACTACGTATGACATACTAATTATATATAGTAGCAAAAAAGACACTCTGGAAAGCGTAGAAACCTAAAATATATACAAGTGCATAATTATTCTACAGTAACTGGAGTATGCAATAAGACAATGGTAAAAATTATATGGTATTTTTTAAAATTAAATATAATATCATGCAAGTACAATAAATATGGCATAAACAGGTAGCTACGAGTCATGTGACCATGCAAGCACAGTCGCTATGAGCGCGGAGATTCCCTGAGATTGACTAGTGGTGCAAACTCAACGACGTAATAACAGTAGTAATGGCGGTTAAAAATTATTTGTGCAATTCACACAGGACATGGCCCTCGCACAAAAACATTAAGCCTTTTTATAATTCACTATATTGTTTAATTCATACTGTTTCAATCACGACCTAGTTAGTACCACATACTCGGGAGTTACAATCGAAGAAAAACATTCCCGACCTCATAGAGAAAAGCAGTTGACTTAGCAACTCTGAAATCCTCCATAAGGCCTCACCTCGTCTGATAACAAAGGCGACGGAAACGTCCCTAACCGGCCCCAAAAAGCCAAATAATGAGATCCGAGAGCAACAACCGTCGTGATATGTGGTAATACCCAAGTCAGATCATGAGGGCATGATAATATGAATAATATAGCGACAGGTGACAGATTTATTATACTCAGTAGTTTTAACCCTTAATTTGTTTAAAGCAACCATAAATAAATTGCGCTAGTGACTTCACCACTGTTATGTCTCTAGATGTCATAATTACTAGAAACATTTCATTTGTCGGTTGTATATTGATAATTGCGGCTACAGAATCATACAAGATTTCGCGTTCATTATTCATAGCGCTACAGTGGAGAAGAAGATGTATTTCATCGTCAATTTCGTTTAATTCACACCTTGTGCATATTCGCTGATTTTTTGGAGTGATTGGATTATTGAATCGTCCTCTTTCTATATTTAGATCATGTGAGCTCATTCGATATCTCGCCATTGCTGTTATGAGGTGGTTCCCCCTTATGTGCAAGATATATGGTTCAACACAGAAATATTTTTTTACTAATGCATATGTGCGCAGCTTACTCGAGCTCTCAATATCTTTTCTCCACTGCTGTGTAAATATTCTAACTATTGATTCTTTAAATGAAAGCATGAATTTATTTGTATCCCCAATATTCTGTGATTCCCAAGTTTGATCAAGCCCGGTTCGTTCGAGGACAGAGCGAATACGGGAACACCAGTTCGTGAAGCCAATGGCATCTAGCTCAAGTAGCATGTTGTAGGCATTTCTGACTGGATGGCTCCGAGATAATTTTAGAATTTTACACCAATATTTTACAGCTTTTATGTGTTGCCGGATGATTAGTGGAAATCGACCCGTGTCCCCATATATTGCAGGAGTAGGTGTTTGCATTCTAACGCCAAGTGTGGATTTAATAAATTTTAGATGGATTTTTTCCAGATCGTTAACATTATCGCCTGTATACCATATATCACTTCCATATTCTAGTATTGGCAATATTTGGCAATCAAATACCTTGAACGCAATAGTGGGTGACAATTTACCGACCACAGGACGGGACTGTTTACGTAGAGCAAAGATTGCTTTCCCAGCTTGGGAAGCAAGATGAGAAAAAGTTTCTTTTAATACGTTATTAGCGGACTTGGTGCTATACACTACACCAAGGTATTTATATTGTTCAGCCTTTGCTATAATGTTATCACCATAGTGGAAGCTTCCACATACTGTTGTGTAACGTTCATTAAAGATAAGAACTTTTGTTTTAGGAATGCTAACTATGATATGCCATAGGGAAGCATATGCATACAGGGCAGTTAGCTGTTTTTGTAATCCCTCGGCAGATTCCTAAAAAAAGGACAAGGTCATCTGCAAATAACAGATATACCATTAGTAAGGTGTCCACAGCGATACCTTGATCTTGGTCAAATGATGCAGATATGTCTTGTAAAAATTCCGTGAATAGTTTGGGACTGAGCATACCGCCTTGTAGAACCCCAAATTCGCTTTTTAATATGTCACTGATACGCGAGTCCCATTTTACACGGCACTCTGCTTTAGAAAACATGCTTTTTATTATGTTTAGCAAATTGCCGTCTATTCCCCTGTTCAATAATTTGTAGTATAATGCTGTTCTATCAATATAGTCAAATGCTTTTGTGAAATCGACAAAGCATGTATACAGGGGTTTAGAAAGACACCTTTGTTTATCTATGATGGCACATAGTATGAATATATTGTCCGTAGTTCGCGAATTGGTTTTAAAACCAGCTTGATAGGGATCATTATCATTACATACTTCGTTTTTGAATGAGAGTCTGTTATTAAGTATAGATTCGAATAGTTTCCCAATGCACGGCATGACTGTGATTTTTCTGTAATTATCTGGAACGCCATGGTCCCCCTTTTTGTGGACTGGGTGGATTATACCGGTAGCCCATCTAGATGGATATTCTCCATTGGTAAGAATGGTATTGAACAACAATTCTAATGCTGGCAAGAGCTCATTACATCCATATTTGTAAAATTCGGCAGAAATACCATCTACACCCGCTGCTTTCTTGCATTTTAACTTTTGAATCGCCTTTTTAATTTCTTCTGCAGTTATGGGACTGTTTAGGAACTGTGTCATATTGGAATTATCGTGCTCTACATTATGTTGGAATAACGTAACTTGCTTTATAATATTATTCATGTGTTCAAAGTCAAAATAATCCACATGGGGTGGGTAGACTTGTTGTTCAAAATAGTTCACAAAGTCTTCCAAGGTAGGCCCTGTAGTGACATTTCTAGGATTTAAGGATTTCCAGAATTTCCAGTAAGAATTAGGATCTTCTGTTCTCATATTTTCCAGCTCACTAAGTTAGGCCTGCTGGTATAGTCTTTTCTTTTTTTGGATTAATTGCTTATATTGTCGTAACAGTATATTATATTTGCCCTGCTGTGCGTTAAAGTCTCTATGCTTAGCGATATTATTAACAACATACTTCAAGGATTTACATTCTTTATCATACCAAGGGTTAGAGGGGAAATTATTTTGCGTGCACTTCCTTTCCTTCGAAATATGTTTCCTTGCTGGGAATACTGGCGAAATTACAATTGCTAGCATACCATTGAACATGTCACATAGAGTGTCAGTATTACACCCCTCGGTGGTGGCACACAGCATTTCCTCAAATGCATGACATGCCTGCTCATTCCGTAGAGCTATTTGATATTCTTCCCTTTTCTCGTCTTGCCATATAAAAACATTAGACCGAGATGATGTGTCATTTACACAGGTGTCTATTTTTAAGGGGTTGCAATCGAGTTTAGTGTTGGAAATATTGAATTGTATGGGACAATGATCTGATTCTACCAATTTCGGTAGAACGTCAAATTTGCTGATTATGTTATTTTCATTAAAGATCAGATAGTCTATTGTGCTTGAACCATTTGGAGAGTAGTATGTATAGCGGCCTATGCCATTATCATTAAACATACGCCCATTGGCTATTTTAAAACCTGTGTTTATACAAAAATTTAGTAAAAGTTGACCATATTTGTTACTGACTATATCTTCATTAGAACGTTCACTTGGAACATTTGCATTGATATCTGTTACCCCCGATTCATAGTCTGGAGCCTGACCAGTACGGCTATTAAAGTCACCACATAAGAGGATGTGATGCATTTCAATATATCTAGCCACTTCCTCTTCTATCATAGTAAAATAATCATTTCTTACACCGACATATGATGAGTTTTCTGGTGGTATATAGGCACAGCCAATTTTAATGTTTTTCTGACAACAGTCTGTGGCTAATGTCAACCATACCAAATAGTCGTAGGTATGATCTATCCTAGTTAAATTTGCATATTTATTTGAAATAAGTATGCCAATACCACCAGAAGCTCTACAGGCATTTTTATGTTTATGTTTTCTATAAACATGATGGAATTTATAACCAGGTATTGCCAATGTAAAATCGTTCCCTTTCATTGTTTCTATAAAAAATATTATATCGTAGTTCCGGATAAATGCCACAAGATCAGGGTCTGTCATTTTGTTTCCTAAACCATTAATGTTCCATGACAGTACACGTATATTTCTGTCCTGATCATTATTAATTGCTCTATTTACATCGGCTATGTCCGTGTGATGATTGTTCTGATGGGAAAACACTGACCATTAGCAGAGTGATTGTTGAGCACTTCAGCCATGGCAGAAGTCAGTTTGTGCTGTCCTTCCTCATTTAAGTGGATCCCACCACGATAAAGATGGGTTTTGTTTATGGGAGTGGGCAAATAGTTGGCGTTGAACAATTTTACACATATTTTACGTATGTGGCAATTTATGTCGTGAATGTGGGCATTATATTTCTTCTGGCTCCTAGGAGGGATTTCAGCCACATAGAAAGGTGTATTTTTGAATCCCTCTATTTTTTCAGCTAATTTGTTAATGTCCTCCTTTATCTTGTTTATTGGTCCACTAATATCGTTTGTACCGAGGTGGAGGACAACTGCATCGGTGTCCTCACATATATATCCTTTTAATCGAGGAATCAAGTGTCCTATTCTCATTCCAGATGTTTTATATACACAGACGGCATCTGGGTTATCAAGTTTCGGTTTTAGTTGTTTGGCTAGTCCGCGCATATTAGAGTCACCAATGACACACTTTTTTTATCAGACTTGACGGGAATCTGTCTGGTCAAGTTTGTATTATTGTTATTGGCGGATAGTCCATTGATCGTGTTGATAGATTGTGTTTTATCTCTTCTGCTGTTGCTGCTGCTACTACTGTTGCTGCTGCTACTGTTGCTGCTGCTAGTAGAATAAATGGTGTGCATGTACTTTTTTCTTACAACTTTGTTCCTCTTCCAGGTCTTCGTCGTATGTCACCCGTATCCCAAACGTAGTCAAAACGCAGGCAATTCATCATATTTATAATGCGGCTGTATTCGTATACGTACACAAGTCGTACGTATATTTCACGATCGCTACATGTAGCGATCGTGAAATATACGGACGACTCACGACTGACTTACGATCGCTACCAGTAGCAAATGTGAAATATACGGATGAATTACTGAAAAAATCTTCCTTAGTTTTAATCTTATAAGATTTTTCAATTTTTAATTTTAGTTAATAACATATAATAATTAAAATTTTAATGACGTCATAACAATTGTACCAATGCGCCTGTATACACCTGTGTGTCCGGTCACATTTGGGAGTTCAGATATTCACTAAAATCCACGATCAGCGGCGGATCCGGACTAATGACGAATTGGGGGGTGCACGTGCCACTTTTTGTGAGAAAATTTGCGTTCCATGCTGATATTCACACATCACAGAAAAATCAACCACATAACTCAACAACAGAACGTCAGACATTTTCAGCAGTGGTAAATTGAGGCTCCCGATCGGTGCACCTCCTACCAAATCGTATCTATTGGCGCTCCATACCGATCTGAGTCATATTCCTTGCAGTGACAAATCAGGGGGCTCGCTCCTGTTTTACACTCTACTATTTTTTTGTGAAATTGGTAACTTGATTATCTATTCACAATTTTCGGGCGAATTTTAAGGATTCATATTCGCTACATTCGCTAGCATATTCGCCTATACTTTATATGCTATAGAGCTCTTAAATAAAACAAACGAGTTTATATGGTCTGAGACCATATAAACTGATGTTTACGTGGGCTGAGACACATGGTTAGGGGAAGAAGTTTACTGGACATGACCTGATGACGGACCAACAGCCGAAACGTTTACTGGTCCGTGGCGATTTTTACTAGTGATCGGACTAGCGGACCAGTAGGAAGTTCTGTCCCTGGTCTCTTTGATTCAACAAGCCCAAGTGTAGTTCGCAACATAGCCTACACCTACAATGCAGGCCTATACCTGTACCAATAACGAACTGTAAAACTGCCAATTAACGGGCGTCGTTTGGTTGTGGTGACAAAAGCGAAATAGGAATCATTCAATGTATTTTACCTCGCATGATGATACACAGATACATGCATTCACTTGTAATTCTATGAGCGGCATCTGGTGAGTCCTGCGAATGGAACCAGCATTCGACATCTGCTAAACCCAAGTTTTCAACCACTATAAGCACTAAACGAACGCCGTGCAAAACCAAAAGGCAGTACCAGCTCAAATGCCATGTAAACAGTTATTGCATTTTACCTTTCCATTGCAGACTACGAGTCCATTAGCTCAACACAAACAAATCGAACGGCGATATTCTACCAGTAAAACATGGAACTTATGATTTGAAAGCTTGGAAACAAGGCAGTTCAATAAATTTGCACGCGCATGATAGTCTATCACGTTGAACCAATTGATGCTGTCTTATTGGGTCTAACAATAAAACAACGTTGGTTCATTGTCTAGTATTTGCTGTTTATGTTGGGGATAGCCATAGACAGAGCTCCACAGTCCATAACTGGGACAAATGGTATGTTGATAAGTTTTATAATCTGTCGGGCTGGGGTTATTATTGGCACAGTATAAACATTGGACGCAGTATTCCACCAAATATCAGATAATGCTGCAACTACGGTTCATAGCCGACATTGGACCACCGCTGGCTGACTGCTCAGCATTTACCAGGACTGGAGATTCGGTAGTACGCTAAAAAACTAACGCAATATAGACAATGCGGTGCCAGGTTTATAAAATGCAATAACACTGTTAGATGGTGTGATAAAGTGCTAGATAGTAAGTTAGGTGAGTGTAGCTTGCAAAATGTTAACCCTTTCGCAGTTAATAAAGATTAGAATCGTTTTTACTTCGTTTTATTAGCAGGTTAAACCACGGTTATTGGGAATGAACTGAGTGTTTATACTACCCTGATGACATCGCAAGGCTCTGACACAGTGGCCTCTATTTTTAAATGTAATAGTTCTAATACGTTCTGAAGTTTACGCCTGCTGAAAATGGCCTAGTTTTCGTATGCACTTGAAATATTCGTGTCAATTTCATGGCATCCGAGTTTTTTCGGTAGGCGGCGCGAGTGTCGTTTTTACACAGCTGGCTGTGGAAACAAAATGGCGGTCAGTGTGACTGGGCCTCGCGCAGGAAATGAGTTAGGGAGGCCCAGTCATACCGGGTATGTTTATACATCGAGGTTTGCAAATATTTGGTCTGAAGTTGAACTAATATGATAAATTTTCACCCACCTGTAGTTGTGTTTCGCGGTAGCGAGAAGCAACTGCAATTTGGTGAAAAATTGAACAAGAAAACAGGACGCGAGAAGGGTTAACACATTTGTAGTCACTGTAAGCTGTGAATGGTTACCACAATTACCACCTCGCAGTGAATGCAAATTACCCACTTATATAAAATGTGATCAATCAAAACGAAAACCAAAACAGCCTTATTACGAAGAGTTGCCCTATCCATCTGGCCCTATTTAACATGGCGCTGCGCCATGCTGCCACTCGTGAGCGCCATGCTACATTCCATGTGCGCCATGCCACCCTTACAAAATACAGAAGGCGCCATGCCGTTTTGACCGTGGTCATTGTGACTGATTAGACCCTGTGTGAAAATACCTGATAACGGTCCGTGGATAGTGTCATGTGACGTAATTCGTGATATGGATGGTGTCATATGATGTAATAAGTGATAGCGTGGATGTTGTCAGGCGCACACACCTATTACGACGTAATCCGTGATGACGGCCAGTGGATGGGGTCACGCCTGTGACGTAATGCATGATGGAGGCGTGGTCATTACTCAGCGATGTGACCACACTTGACCTGCTACGTGTACTTCCAGGTGCAATTTGTAACGTTAATTGGGGAGGGTATAAATACGGAAAATGCCTGACCGGGTGGAAATTTAAGCAAGGCTTAGGCTTACTTCTCCATGTTTACCAGTGTCAGTTTTCAGGCAACGTATGGCGGCGAGTTGAAAGCGAGATACCTTGTAAGACAGAATGTTCAGCAAATGCGAGACTTTCACCAAATGTCGGTACAATGCTGGACCACACGAACATTATCTGCTCACATGTCATGGAGATATCAACAACAATAATCTGACCCAAGCTGACCAGCATTGTTTGATTATCTGAACGTACACTTGAACATGTTAAATATTGTGTTAAAGTAAAAAACAGTCAT